>JASCZW010004313.1:0-79199 GCA_034211315.2 Aedes japonicus | reverse complement strand
TACTTTACTTAAAAAAAATAACTTTGTGTGGGTACAAGATAGAAGGTTGAAGTCTTCAACAAAGTTTTAGAACTATATATTTAACGAAACTTTGCTGAAGATTGTTGTTGCCTATGTCGAAAGCATTTTGATATATAATTTGATTTGATATAGACTTTCAAAACTTGTTTTTTACTTTATTGTGGCTAAAACATTACCAGATTGGACGAAAAATGTTCAACAAGTTAATATTATTAAAATACGCTTTACTGAAAGACAATATAAATTAAACTGGCTTTATTTGAGTTTTAAAGCTGGTTAAGTTAAAATATAATATTTTTCAACAACAATAACTCAGACACCGGCAAACTTTTGCAACAAATTTTGAATGGTTTGTTAAACCATCATAAGTATACGTGTACAAAAAATCTGCGCCGGGTATCATCAATTTGTAAGTTTTCGGTCCAAATCTTTCCGGGTGTACCAATTTCGTTTTCTATCAATATTTTTAAATCTGACATAATTAACATGCCTTGAATCGCTTTTTCAAAAATTACATACATTAAAATTATTATTGAGTTGTTTCGTTTGTTTACAAACTGCAGTTGATTGAGTTTCCAGTTGATTCAGATTGTTTTAAAAGTGTTCAAAGTGTGGCTGCCAAAATATGGTACTAAAGTACCATCAAAAATGCAACATATCCGTGATTTCCGTTCTGAAAAAAAATCAAACTGTTTGTCGCAGGACGAAAGCAAGCGTATAAATAAATACGTGTCAGGTTTGTGTAGTTAGCACTCATAGGATAAGGCAGGAAAAGAACGAAAAGTTTTGATAATCAACAAGGGTGGTTGAATTGTGGTGCATTACTTGTGGTAATGTAAGAAAGTTGGAATGCCCAGAAAACCGTTTTCTGACTACAGATGAAAAGAACAAAGCTGATTGAAGGATTGAAGTGGCAGGGAACCGCAGATGAATTATTAGATATGCAGCAGGAATGAATTCTCAGAAGTGAGGATGCGAAGATTGCTTCTTTTTGCAAGAAGAATTACAGGCATGTCCTACCAGTACCAAAACGAGATGAGACGAGCAGTGAAATCCAAACCGATTCACAAAAGCAATGTCGTTTGTTGACAGCTGGATGAAGGGATTTTGCGTTTTTATTGATTGCGATTACAGAGAAGATCAGTTGGATACTGCTTCGAAAGGCGTCTCAGCACATGCAACGCTTACGCAAAATATACCCTAGCTACCTCCATGGCCCGTGAAAAATGTCTGCCAGACCGTAACAGTATCGTCATCTCAGAGTGTATCTTGTTATGGTTAGTATTTGAAGGAGGGTTTTTAACCCACGGGTAATGACGCACCAGAGTTTTGCTGGGACCGCTGTGCTCAGCGAATACTATCTTTGGCTTTGGAGATAGAAGGTTTGAATGATGTAGCTCTTGAAAGATCCCAGAGCTTTTAATCGAAATGGGGTTTCGGACTGACTCATCGGATCATTCAAACTACAAGCAGAAAGGATTTGAAGGGGTAGATGAAGACGACAATGCAATTTTTATTACATCTATGGTACCGTTGATACTACGCACCGTAACAATCCAGATCGTATTTGTGGATGAGTCGTATGCCTCCATCTTCAAGGTTCTTGCAGGCCGATTAGAATCCAGAATCAAGAAGGAAACTGTTGCATTGTCCTTGCATGAAAAGGAATTCTTGACGCTCAAATCGAAAGATTAATGCCAAGCTTGATCTCAAACTTTCGAATCCATCATACAACGATTTGTGTAGTATGATCGTTGGAACAGTTTGCTCTGCTTTTACCGGAAAAAAATGTTGTGTTTGCCGAGCATCACGCCGAAAGCCAGTTAACAACATTAGAGCGGTGATCTAGATCGGTCTATAAAGCCACATTCGAAAAAGAATCATTCGAAAAATTACCGGTTTGTGCAGAGACAATCCATTGAGAACTTTTCTGTCGTAGTGAGCATGACTGGCATCATGTGCAGGCAAAAACACTGACTCTTCTAAAGCATTTTACTACGAGACGGCCAAATGCTATGTTGAGTTATACGGATGGTCTTACATACATGCCGCAGTCTGTTCACGGAATGCTTGATACTCGGTGCATAGACCTTCATAAGCAGCAATTCTTTCTACTGATCGGAAGTCCTTCAGAGGAGCCACAACAAAGATTTAAAATGCCATAGCGAAAATGAAGCGCGAAAGTGTTCAAGATAAGTTAACAGTAATTGAACATTATCACAAATATTCATAATTACTGAAATATTTTCATTTCTCTACAGGAGCTTGCACCAATTATGATGCTACTCGGTTACAAATGACATCCCACCCGTTGATAGAGAGTCTAAGACGACCAACTAATCAAAACATCTATGCAACTATTACCAGCTGAAAGAAACTTTTACCAAATTCCCAAGCCCAAAGCCTGATTCTGACACGAAGCTGAGGAAGAAGGTAATCAGTAAGGCTTTATTATAAAATAACATGATTTAATGCTTTTGTATAGCAATAAATCAATTTAAAAGAATAGCGAAAACCTATTAAAAAAATGAAATCATCGATTTTAACAAATTTGTCCAAAACAAAGAACTAAGAACCCGACGAGCTCGCAATAAGTTTTGATTCTACTTTGCAGAGATATATCAAAGAAATTAATAACAGCTTGCTGAAATTGAATAATGACTAAAATATTTACCTGCACTTAGTAATTCAGAAAAAGCACCAAAAAATGAAAAAAGTGCCACTAAATTATTAAGGCCTGTACCAACAAATAATGTGTGATCAGCATTAAAAAATTAGGAATGAGCAATAAAGATGAGAAAAGATCTTCGGATAATCTAATTGTGACCGGTAAATCTGTCCAAATAAAGCAACAGCTATTAGTATATGTGCAATTAAATATGGCAGTATTTCCGCCAAATTATGTAATTTGAGCACTAAACTATTCGCATATGTCTTTCAATTTTATTGGATTTTCCCATAAAAACAGTAAAATGAGCAATGGATAAATAAATAACCATATAAATATCCATTGCTCATTTTACTGTTTTTATGGGAAAATCAATAAGATGAAGTTGTATGCGAATGATTTGGTGCTCAAATTACGTAATTTGGCGGATATACTGCCATATTTAATTGCACATATACTAATAGCTGTTGCTTTATTTGATAGATTTACCGGTCTAATTAGATTATCGAAGATGCCTATCTCATCTTTTGTTGCTCATTCTAATTTTAATGCTGATCACACATTATTTGTTGGCACAGGCCTTAATAATTTAGTGGCACTTTTTTCATTTTTTATTGCTCAAATCTCTCTTTTAATTGATGATTAATTATGCTGCCATTGAATAATACCGTACTTTTTTTTAGGTAAATTAATTACTGGCGAAATTGTATAGTCAGAGTTCATAAGTCACACTTACAATAACACTAATTACATATTCAGTAATTTAAATACGTTCAAAGCAGCTACATAAATCTGATTACTTTCATTAAAACTTGAATATCCATTGCCTACGAAATTTATCACTAAATTACTGCAAACTCATATGAATTCACAGATTTCAAAATATTTTACCGGAATCCTGACAACAGATCGTTTTGTAATCAATTTTTACGATTACCGGTAGATTTGACAGATTTCACGGAAATATTTGTACATTTGTAAAAATTTATCGAAATTTAAAGATAGGTACACCCGAAAGACGGACTGAAAACTTCATGTACCCGATGATACCCGGCGCAGATTTTTTGTACAGTATACTTTAAGTGATGGTTGACCAAACTATTCAAAATTTAGTTGAAAAGTTTGCCGGTGTCTGAGTTATGTTGTTGAAAATATGTATATTTTTAACTTAAATCCGCTTTAAAACTCAAATAAAGCCGTTTAGACTTATGACGTCTTCGCAAAGTTGTGCATTTTAATAATATTGATAACTTTGTTGAACATTTTCAACAATCTGGTAATGTTTTAGCCACAATAAAGTAAAAAACAAGTTTTAAGTAAGTCCATATACTAAATCAATTATATATCAGAGATGCTTTCGATATAGGTACTAACAATCTTCAGCAAAGTTTCGTTAAATATATAGTTCTAAAACTTTGTTGAAGACTTCAACCTTCTATCTTATTGCCCACACAGTTAGTTTTTAAGTAAAGTATCACTGAAGTAGAAACTTTGATAAGTTTAAAAAAATGTGAAATAACATTTCTAACAACTTTTCCGTAGACACCCAAAGCGCTAAAATGTAAGGAACAGTGTGAAAACACTTTTGACCGTCTTTTTTCAGATTGGTCCCACTGTGCGCCAATGAAAACCCAGTCTAGAGAACAACATTGAAGACAACTTTCCCGAATGAACCCTGGAAGCATAAATTGGCAATTAGTGACTTGAAACAACTTTTCCACACCCTTTCGAAATGATTTTTTTTTTCCTTGGAATGCAGCCAACCTGCAATCCCGGTTGCGATGTAACGACAACAAAACGTTTCCCGGATTGCAATTTTCTCTCGCATAAGTGATGCATGCACAAACAGATTTGACGATGCTGTTTTTCTACCGCTGCAGCTCAACTTATGAGCAAACAACTTCCGCAACCCAACTTGTCAACATCTTGCCAGCCGTAATCGGGCGCACTCGTGTTGGAAAATGGAAAGCGGATTTTGTGCGCCATTTCAGCTTTGGTGATGGGATGCCTCCATCGATTTTCCTTTTTTTCCCCCGAGAATGGAGGAATACAAGTGTCATCTCTTCATCTTCACAGGCGGCATCTCATCAATTTGTAAGTGCAGGAAAAAGAAGAAGAGGAAAAAGACGTTCGAGTGCACTCTCATGTGAAGGGATATTTCTGTTCCGTGTTGTTTTGTGATTTTCTCGGAAAAGGGACGGCGGACGATGGCCGCATTGTGAAGACGATGATGGAAGCGATAAAAGCTTGAATTTTGTCTCCGAGAAAGGAGGAGAAAAAGTTATTTTTTTGTGATCAACTTCCGGGCTGGATTTGACAATTGATTGCACAGGACCGAGTTCTTGGAGTATGCAGTTTATGAAGTTCGGAAGTGTATTGAGAGCAGTGATTTGCATGTTTCCAATAAAATTGAAATTTCGTTTTCTGCTGACGGATGAAGATGTTTATGTCCTTTATTTTTTATTTATTTGTCGATGATTTTACGAGTTCTCCGTCTCCGGGAACCGCGAGCGGATATTTTGGATCTGATCAAATTAGATATTTCATTTGGTCGTAAGAATTGATTTCCGCTTCTCTTGCAGATTGGTGTGCTCCAGGAGCAATGCCAGTTTGACTATATGAACAGAATGAAAGGTATAAGTACAAGTTACAGATTTTGGGAATATCTTTGATAGTAAATTGAAGTTTGCCAAGCATTTTTGATCAAGGACTACGTTTTTATTTTCTATACTGGGGGGGAACAATTAAAAAAAAAATCGAATTGCGACCGTCACGAAAAGTGGTCAGGTTTTGCGGCAATATCTCAGTTATTTCTCAACCAATTTTCAAATTGTCTGCGCCGATCGATCGGAAATATTTCTACGCGTCAATTTCAATGTTGATTTCGGGTCACATACTATTGGAAAAATCATAAATATTAAGCCTTACCTTTAAAAGTATGTTAACCGCTTCAGGCCAAACGGATCGCATATGACTCCAAAAGGAAAAGGACTGTATAAAATAGCAGACTGAATAAAAGTGTACACTGTCTTCGGCAAATTTGGTCTACATCAATTCTTCTATCTAGGAAATAAAAGAATAAGGATAAGGCCTTATTGACAACAAAGAACATCCTGACTACGAAAAAGTTTAGGAAGCAAAAATAAATGCCTTATCAATAGTATATAAGTAGAATATGTTACATATGCATAAAGCTTGCTTCATTTAGAATTGGAACAAACTTTTGCTCATATTGTGGCGCTCCTGGTGAACGGATTTGGAAGTTCTTGGCGCCCACGTGTCGGGAATTTTGTCAGCTTCACGTATGTATTTTTGAAATTCCGCAAATCGACTGTACTTTGTAAACAATCTGTTGACGACCAAACTCACTCCGAAATACGGTAATGTAAATGCTACCTGCAACGAAGATCATCCTCGTCCATCATCGTCCATCATCGTCATCATCAATCATCAGTACTGACCGAGACACACACGGAGAGCGGAGAGTGGAGAGCGCAAGTAACCGATCGGTAGGATGATCGTTACTTATGACGTCATCGTAAGGCTCAGATGTAGTATAAATGTATCTATTTAGGCAGTTTGTAGTTTAGTGCATATAGGAAAGCGAAAAGGTTAACCCTAGGGTCGTGTAGCAAATTTTGGTAGTTTTATGCGAATATAGTGTGTAGTAAAAATAAATGTTGAGTTTTAATGTGTGTAATCATCTGTAATAAATTGTGTATGAGGACGGCGTTTTTTGTTTATTGTACTTGATGTGTTAGTCGGTCTTTCGAGAAGGAAATAGATCCATCAAGCCATTGGAAGAACAACTGCGTGTCGGGATAGCCTGGACAGCCCACAGCGAGCACCAAAACACAATCCCACTGGAACACGAAGGCACGGTAGGCTATATCTAGACATTTGGTCCTTCGAACCGGATTGGAGCCCACGGTAGAACAAAGTTAAGCTAACTCAAACACGTCATCACGGACAATCGATCGCCATCGCGAGCTGGATCGCACAATAATAACCACACCGCCATTCTACGCTATTCAACTAATAAACTCAACGCCATCACTTATTGGAGGCCATCACATACCGTTTCTGGCTTGGACATCGGGAATCAAAAGACACCTTGTGAGGTTAGTAGAACAAGAATATGTCCATCCAAAGCTAGGATTTCTGGAACTTTTACTAATACACACTCCTACATCGGTAACCATATGGAGCGCACACGACTATCAACGGATCACAAATCGAAATTGTTGGGATTGGTACTGGAAGCGCATCACAGACAATTGGACTATCATATTCTTTTCGACTGGTTTTGAAGACATCTCTATACGATATCTCTTGGATCGAATCGCTGGACTAGTGAGCAGAAATTATTGTACAGGTAAATAAGCTGCAGTATATGTCCAGCCGAAAATAATCGTACGGCATACTAACGCCAAATTTCGATTTTCCCAATTACCAACATTCTGCGAGAGCCACCCTCGTGTATGCAACCATCTATTACCTAATCGGGAATCCCCTACGTCATCGAGATTCAGCCTATACAATAGTCGTCTGGCAAGCATTCTGACCGTACATGTCGTCATCAATACGTTATCGAGAATACCATCACGACCTTCGTCATCACTGCACTCGGATACCGTCGGCTGTAAAACGAAACGAACCCATCACACAAGGGAGAGGTGGTCAGCTGATCTTCACACTCAGGTCAGTGCTTTAGAGTATGTGTCTACGAAGCTAGGGCTTCACAGATATTGCATATAGTAATTTATTATCCTCTTCGACCTCGGACGATCACGATGCCCTTCTGTATTTGAGATGATAGATGCGAGTATTGAGTATGTAAAGTCGACTGTTTTGTCAGGTTAGCTGAACGTATAGTATATGGCCAGTCGAGGCCAAGGTTTTAAAAATACTACATGCATATTCCCTTTTCTGGATCCTCTATCGACTGAAACTCAACTGGAGTACAATCGTCACCTACGATCTCCGTACGATCATTGCAAGTGTGACTGAATACGACCGTGACGTCACGAAAACTTGTTTATTTGGATGAAATATTTGGATGCTCATCGATTTTATTGAAATCATTTTAGCAGTACTTATCACTGCTCTGTCAGGTCAGTGCTACTTTCGTATATGTCTAGCCGAGCTAGGCATTATTCAGATTTCTACACCAAATATTCTCTTTTATGTGATTACGTACGGAGTGAGGATTGTTCAATATGCCAGCAACAACGTCATCCACCACGAAGGCTCCAACATTGCGAGCATTGCAATTGCGCCTGAAGCAAACACAATCGATGTTTGCAGATATTTGTCAATTTGTATCGAAATTTAAGGAAAATACCACTGTTAATCAAATGAAAATTAGGCTAGAAAAGGTTGATGAGTTGTGGGAAAAATTTTGTGATTGTATAGTTGAAATCCAGTCGCATGAGGACATTGTTGCTGATGAGGATATTTATACAAAAGAGATGCAGAGTTTTAGCAGTCGATATTATGAGGTTAAGGCATTCTTAATGGATAAATTAGGCAAACTACATGAATCAGAGGCAAATAGTAGTGGGAACGACAGTATGGTGCACAACATCTCGGATCATGTGCGCTTACCACAGATAAACTTGCAATCCTTCAAAGGGGATATAGAGGAATGGTTGAGTTTTCTCTATTTGTTTTCATCGCTTATTCATTCGAGAACTGATTTGCCAGATGTTGAGAAGTTGCATTATCTCAAAGGATGTCTGCAGGGAGAGCCAAAGGGCCTCATTGATGCACTACCAATTACCAATGCAAATTACAAGGTAGCGTGGGAAATAATTCAGAAGCGTTACAATAATAGTAAGCAATTGAAAAAGCGACAAATTCAGTCCCTTTTTAAACTATCTCATGTATCAAGGGAATCGGTCACGGAGTTGCATTGCCTTTTGGAAGGTTTTGAGCGTGTGATACAAACATTGGACCAGGTAGTGCAACCAGCTGATTATAGAGAACTATTGCTGATCAACATTCTCTCCGAGCGGTTGGATCCTGTAACTCGTCGCGGATGGGAGGAATTTTCGTGTACTAAAGAGCAAGACACTTTGAAGGATATGGTGGACTTTCTTCATCGTCGACTCAGTGTGTTGGAATCTTTACCGTCGAAGGCTAGTGAACACAAGCCATCACAGCTTACGGTACCAAGGTCAAAACCTCAAACTATAAAGACGAGTTTTAGTTCATCGCAGTCATCGATTGGGAGATGCATTGCATGTACGGAGAATCATTATTTGTTCTCTTGTCCGGTATTTCTGAAGTTGTCGATTAAGGAACGGGATGGATTGTTGCGCAAGCACTCACTTTGCCGTAATTGCCTCAGGGTAGGTCATCAAGCAAAGGATTGCCGATCCAAGTTCTCCTGTCGCACTTGTAAGGGTCGACATCATACACTTGTTTGTTTCAAGTCTGAACCATCAAGTTCATCATCGGGTGGAAGTACTTCTAATCCAGATTCAATGCAGACCAAAGGTGCAAAGACTGCAGTCGGGGATGCAGTAGCCAATCTAGCGGCTGGCAGCGAATCAGTTTGCAACACAGCTCAAGAAAGATCGTCTAAAGTATTGCTCGCAACGGCAGTGATTCTCGTCGAAGACGAATTTGGCAATTCAGTTCCAGCTCGAGCGCTTCTTGACTCGGGTTCCGAATGTAACTTCGTTTCCGAGCGGCTTTCTCAATCGCTGAAGGTAGTTCGGCGAAAGGTAGATATCAAGGTTCAAGGTATTGGACAGGCATCAACACAGGTGAAACATCAAATCCAAGCTAAAATCCGTTCTCGATCCACGGATTTTATGCAAATGCTGAATTTCTTGGTATTATCCAAGGTTACAGTAAACTTACCTACGGCTACCATTAACACAACCAGCTGGGCAGTTCCTCGCGGTATCACTCTGGCAGATCCCGGTTTCTTCAGTTCAAGCGGAGTGGATATGGTTCTTGGCATAGAATCGTTCTTCAATCTCTTTCATTCGGGTTGCAAAATGTCATTGGGTGACAACAAGCCAACACTTGTGGAATCAGTGTTTGGCTGGGTGGTCTGTGGTACACTGAGGCAACCACAACCATCTGAACAGGTGCATTGCAATCTCGTCGTATCGGATTCACTGGAGGAGCTGCTCACTAAGTTTTGGTCTTGTGAAGAGGTTGAAGTAGAATCGAAATATTCTCCTGAAGAAGCGTTTTGTGAAACACAATTCCAGCGTACTGTTCGGCGAACAGACAGTGGCCGATACATCGTTTCCCTTCCAAAAAATGATGAGGTAGTGCAAAGGCTGGGTGAGTCAAGGGATATAGCCATGCGAAGGTTCTGCAGCACGGAGCGCCGCTTAGCGAAGGATGACGATCTTCGCCAACAGTACGTAGCCTTCATGCAGGAATATAAAAAATTGGATCATATGAGGGAGATCCATGACAATCCGGACAGCCGTATCAAACGGTACTTTCTACCACATCACCCTGTAGTGAAGGAGGATTCTACTACAACCAAGGTTCGGGTCGTATTCGATGCGTCCTGTAAAACTTCGACCGGTGTGTCATTAAACGATGCTCTTTATGCGAGGCCAGTAATTCAGGAGGATCTACGGTCAATCATCATTCGTGGGCGTACGAAACAAATCATGATCGTGGCAGATGTTGAGAAAATGTTTCGCCAGATCGGGACATGTGCAGAAGATTTTCAATTTCTCAACATACTTTGGCGTGATACTCCTAATGATGACATAAAAACCTACGAGCTGTGCACAGTCACATATGGAACCAAATCAGCACCGTTTCTAGCAACGAGGACACTGAAACAGTTGGCGGTCGATGAAGGTCACCGATTCCCTGCAGCAGCTCTTGCTCTGGAGCAGGACATCTACATGGATGACGTCATAGCTGGTGCGGATGACGTAAACGAGGCGATTAAACTACGCAACGAACTTCAGCAGATGATGACAGTAGGAACGTTCCATCTGAGAAAATGGGCATCCAACTGCCCAGAGGTTTTACGAGGCTTTCAACCCCAAGACTTGACGATTCAGCAGGCAGAAGGCGTCGACTTGGAGCAGCATCCATCCGTGTCAACTCTCGGCTTGATTTGGATTCCCGATCAGGATAAACTAAAATTCAAATTCAAGGTCCCATTATTGGATCCTGATGATCAACTCACGAAACGGAAAATACTATCCTCAATCGCAACACTGTTTGATCCAACAGGACTTGTGGGTGCAACAGTAGTAGCAGCGAAGATATTTATGCAACGTTTATGGACCTTACAGGATCAAAATGGTGCAAAATTGGGCTGGGATGACCCTGTACCACAAACGGTGGGTGAGGAATGGCATCAATTCTATGCAAACCTACCATTGTTGCGTGAGATTGAGGTTAAACGGTGTGTGGTCATACCTTCGGCGATCAACGTAGAAATTCACACATTTTCCGATGCTTCGGAAAAAGCATACGGTGCCTGCCTTTATATACGGAGTCAGAACTCAGAAGGAGAGACATGGGTCCGGCTGTTGGAATCGAGATCAAAGGTTGCACCATTGAAAACTCAAACGATCCCAAGATTAGAGCTTTGTGGAGCTCTGTTGGCTGTTCAACTTTGCAGAAAGGTGAAGGAATCAATCCGAATAGAAGCACAAGTTTACTTTTGGACAGATTCAACGTGTGTTCTAAGGTGGATCAGCGCACTTCCAAACATTTGGACAACTTTTGTAGCCAATAGAGTGTCCAAGATTCAAAACCTTTCTGAAGGAGCAAAATGGAACCACGTACCAGGTTCTCATAATCCCGCAGATTTTATTTCTCGAGGAATCTCTCCGCAACATATAATTGAAAACCGATTGTAGTGGTCTGGCCCAGATTGGCTTCTCAAAGAAGAGGAACAGTGGCCATCCAAACTTTCTATGGTTGAAGACGTAGGAGATAACGAACGACGTCGTTCTACAACAGTGGCAACGAATGCATTGCCGCTAGAAGACTTTAGCGAATGGTATATTTCTAAATTTTCTTCGTACATGGATTTAATTCGGCGCACAGCGTATTGGTTGCGTGTGATGGACCTTTTAAGACAACCAAAAGAGAAAAGGAAGAATGCAAAATTTCTGAGCACGGAAGAATTGAAGAGGTCTGAAGCAGTACTGATTCGTCAAGTTCAACAGGCAACGTTTCTGGAAGAGTGGAAAACCTTATCGAAAGGATCAACAATCGGAAGGCGATCATCACTTAAATGGTTCAGTCCTTTCATCTGCAAACGTGATGGGTTAATGAAGATCGGTGGGCGATTACATCATTCTTTAGAAGCAGAGGAAGTGAAACACCCTATCATATTGCCAGCCCGTCATCTTCTAACCAGAAAGCTAATTCGTCATTATCACGAGAAACTTCTCCATGCCAATTCACAGTTATTGTTATCTACAATGAGGCTTCGATATTGGCCTATGGGAGGACGGAGTCTGGTGCGACAAATTGTTCACAAATGCGTAAAATGCTTTCGTACACGACCCTCAACAGTACAGCAATTTATGGGAGAATTGCCGGTGGCGAGAGTAACTGTTTCTCGTCCATTTTCTCGAACAGGTGTTGATTATTTCGGTCCTGTTTACGTGAGACCTGGTCCCAGACGATCAGCGGTCAAGGCATATGTCGCCGTTTTTATCTGTATGTGTACGAAAGCAATCCATATGGAACTGGTTACAGACCTCACCACGGAGCGGTTCCTCCAGGCTCTAAAACGATTTATGTCACGCCGAGGAAAACCAAGTGACATGTTTTCGGATAATGGGACAAATTTTGTCTTGGCCAATAATCAAATGATCGAGTTGCGTAGACTGGTCAATGACCACCATCATCGAGACAGAATATCGAAGGAGTGTACGTCGGAAGGGATTAGATGGCATTTCACCCCACCGAGCGGCCCTCATTTTGGTGGCATCTGGGAGGCTGCTGTGCGATCTTGCAAAATTCACTTGTTGAAGGTATTGGGTGAAAATGTTCTACCGTTCGAAGACATGAACACACTCATTACTCAAATAGAGGCATGTTTGAATTCGCGACCGTTGATGCAATTGACAGAAGATCCGGATGACCTCGAATCATTGACACCGGCGCATTTTTTAATCGGCACATCTCTCCAATCACCACCAGAAGAAAATGTTTCTGAAATTCCAATGAATCGTCTTAAACAATGGCAGGTCGTTCAACAGAAAGTGCAGCAGTTTTGGAAGAGATGGAGAAGAGAATATCTCTGCCAGTTGCAGGGTAGGATGAAGCGTTGGAAGCCTCCAGTTGATATCAAGGTTGGACGATTGGTTGTCGTGAAAGATGATAATCTTCCACCTCTTCGTTGGAGAATGGCGAGGATCTTTGAACTCCATCCAGGATCAGACAAAATTGTTAGAGTAGTAACTTTGAAAACAAGCCAAGGGTATCTGAAACGTCCGGTTGAAAAGATTTGTGTTTTGCCAATTCACGATGAGGCTACTTCAGTTTAAGACGAAAATTAAGATATTCAGTTGCATCAATCTAGGTCGAAGAGGTTCCTTTTATTTCAGAAATTATAGTAATTTCAGGATGGGTGAGATATGTTGACGACCAAACTCACTCCGAAATACGGTAATGTAAATGCTACCTGCAACGAAGATCATCCTCGTCCATCATCGTCCATCATCGTCATCATCAATCATCAGTACTGACCGAGACACACACGGAGAGCGGAGAGTGGAGAGCGCAAGTAACCGATCGGTAGGATGATCGTTACTTATGACGTCATCGTAAGGCTCAGATG
This sequence comes from Aedes japonicus, assembly GCA_034211315.2. Classification (NCBI taxonomy): domain Eukaryota; kingdom Metazoa; phylum Arthropoda; class Insecta; order Diptera; family Culicidae; genus Aedes; species Aedes japonicus. Next base: position 65,712 of record JASCZW010004313.1, on the reverse strand, counting down.
TAGTATAAATGTATCTATTTAGGCAGTTTGTAGTTTAGTGCATATAGGAAAGCGAAAAGGTTAACCCTAGGGTCGTGTAGCAAATTTTGGTAGTTTTAAGCGAATATAGTGTGTAGTAAAAATAAATGTTGAGTTTTAATGTGTGTAATCATCTGTGATAAATTGTGTATGAGGACGGCGTTTTTTGTTTACTGTACTTGATGTGTTAGTCGGTCTTTCGAGAAGGAAATAGATCCATCAAGCCATTGGAAGAACAACTGCGTGTCGGGATAGCCTGGACAGCCCACAGCGAGCACCAAAACACAATCCCACTGGAACACGAAGGCACGGTAGGCTATATCTAGACACAATCAACATGGAAGCCGAAAGAAGGGAAAAAATTGTGCACAGTTATTAGGAAAATCCATTGTGGTCTGCATCTAGGCTAGCTAAACAGCTGAAATTGCCCAGAAATACCGTATGGCGCGTTATCAAACGGTATAAGGAAACATTGACGACGATTCGGAAGCCTCAAACCAATCGTCGGAGTGGAACTGTCGACCGGAAACTGCGTGGTAAGATTTTGAAGACGATTAAGAGGAATCCCAATGCTGCCCATAGCACCGTGAAGAGAACTCGACTCCGTGAAGGAATCAAGTCGTATCGAGCTAGAAAACCGCCAAATCGGACCATAAAACAGAATAGTGTGGCCAAAATCCGTGCTCGGAAGCTATACGACCAGGTGCTGACCAAGTTCGACGGGTGTCTTCTGATGGACGATGAAACCTATGTCAAGGCTGACTTCGGACAAATCCCAGGTCAAAATTTTTACTTGGCAACGGCTCAGGGGGATGTTCCAGCCAAATTTAAATTTGTTTTTGCCGACAAATTTGCACGAAAATTCATGATTTGGCAGGGCATTTGCAGCTGTGGCAAAAAAAACGAAAGTTTTCGTTACAAATAAGACAATGACGTCGGAACTATATAAAAAAGAGTGTCTCCAAAAACGAATTTAGCCGTTCATTCGATCCCACGACCATCCCGTAATGTTTTGGCCAGATTTGGCAAGCTGTCATTACAGCAAAGTCGTTCAAGAATGGTATGCAGAGAAAGGTGTCCAGGTTGTTCCGAAAAACCTTAACCCACCCAACTGCCCCCAGTTCCGCCATATTGAGAAATACTGGGCAATCATGAAGAGGAGACTCAAGGCAAAGGTTGTCAAAGACATCAATCAGATGAAGACATGGTGGAATAAGATAGCTATAACGATGGACGAAGAAGGTGTGCGTTGCCTAATGAGCCGTGTTACAGGAAAAATTCGAGAATCCCTTCGAAACCGTGCTGAATAATTTTATCTGTATTTTTTCTTAAAAGTATGAAGAAAACGCTACATTTGAATGGAAAAAGATCTTGAATTCAATAATAAATAACTGAAATACAGGCAATTGTTTTTGTTCCAATTCTATCTGAAGCAAGCTTTATGAGAACTCGGAACAAATATGTACACTATTCGGAAAAGCTTGGCCATTAACACAAGTTTGCTCAAGAAAGCATCGTGATAACTGGTAAGGCTCTCGGGGTATAGCAATCACTAACTGGAAGATTATATGCACACCAGCGCCGTGTAGTGACCAAATTCCGGACTTGTGTGACCAACTCCAGGAAGGGCTTGGCCACTAGGACAAGTTTAATGAAGACTGATATGTCCCAACGGGTGAGGTTCCCCAGATATCCTATGATGAAACCAATTACCGTTATTCCCCCCTTCTTATTCCCAATTAAACCGGAACCCAATGACACAGATTTGTTGGTCCAACCCCGTACAACAATTCTGCTGAAGACTGCAGATGTTTATCACTTGAAACAACTGATATAGACTTCATCTTCCCCAATTAGTGACAATCCCATAAGCTGCGGGTATCAACCTTTACGGATTTGCTTAGAAAAACGAAACCGTAGAAATTTAGACCGTATAGAACGAAACCGAAAAGATTGGTACCCGACTGTATATTCATTCCCAGATAATTCTCACTACATGAAAACAATACTTGAAACGATTTCAATAGAATGAAAATGCTTCCAAAAACGTGCTTCTTTGGTCATTGTGGTTCTCATAGTGTTTTCAAGGAAAATTAACTATTTAATAAGTTTTGATTATTTCAAATAAAAAATCGGATGGAATTATTAAGAACTTTGCCACTGAGTCTCACCTTTTCCAAGATAACTGGCAAATCCAAATCTACCACTGCACATTCAATCAGGAATTTACAGCATTTTATTCAGTATAACCTGAGCGATATGCATTGCATTTTATGAAAGCGATATGGAATATTTCTCAAGTGCCGGCCCACACTACGAATCAAGCTCGTTCAACTTTTTCGAGTTCATTCTTCGCTCGAATTCCAGTTCGCTTGTCACGTGTGCCAAAGTGGAAACTTATCTCGTACATAAAACCCCGCCAGCTCAAGCGCCCCCGAGACAATCTCCATCAGCATGGATGTGGGAGGAATTGTTATCTTCTTTATCTTCGGCTATCTTTTTTCTCTCTCTCTCTCTCGCTAAGGGTGTGGAGCTTAATGTTGATTTACTATCTTCAACTCGCACTTCTTGTCAGAAGCGAAACCAACTACGGTACTCATAGTTTTCATAACAGTAATGCAGTCAGCATTGCTTCGATCATGAGAATATTTGTTCTACTGAGAGGCCAAAACAGGGCGATAAGCCCAAACAAAGATTCACCCTACTAACCGTTTCAAAGCCAAGAAAATTGCTCTTTACTCTTTGAGCCCGCAGCATCATGAATCGTGTTTAGTAACTTATTCTTCGTATTCTTTTTTTTTCCTAGCTGCAATCCACGCAAAGTAGCAGAAGTAATGCGAACAGCTCTTTTCTTCTGCAATTTTACAACTTAGGGGGGTTTTAGGATTTAAAATTTTCCGTTAGAATTCAATGTTCTCTTCGAACTGGGATTAAAGCTCGTTGTTTACGACCAAAACTACCGCCAAGGTAGCAAAACCCATTTCCAGGTCAACGATCCACCTCAGCTAATAGTTCATCCCTGGTCAATCTCATACGCCTCCATTCAAGCTGAACCTATTCCATCCTAGGGACTAGGTCCGGAAAATAATTGAATATACGCCCGCCAGGCAAACCACTTTTGCCCACATTCTGAAGAAAACGAACCGCACCCGACACAAAATTGAATACTTTATCCACCTGTCAAGTTCCTCAACAACTCAGCTTTGGGATATTTTTCTCGTAGTTCCATGCTCATGTGAAGCCATGCAGGTGCACATCGCCACGGCTGATGCCCTCCAGGCTGCAGCAGGAAGAACGTCAACAACTTTCGCAGCAGCAGCAGCAGCAGGAGCCGTGCTCAGACGCAGCATCCTTGTCGGGAAAGCTAGAAAACACCAACCTAATGAGACTGGCGGGAAATGATATCCCGTTAATCATCCTGTTGCTGATGGGCTGCTCCCCAGCATGCCGCTAGAACGCGCAAGACAGTCCGGCTAGAATGGGATAGTGCATCGCTGTTCGGTCCTAACTGCAATACAGTGGAAGGAGAGTTGTGATTAAAAACCCACTCACCGGAAGATGTGCGCTGTTTGCCATGCCTTCGACGATGACGTCTGTAGGATCGTACCTACATTGTTCTGAAGGTGCCATGAATATGCATGCATGTACTTAGCTTGTATATTTTTTAGACGTTATCCTTTCTGAATGGCTTGGAAGTGGATCACAAAGTAGCAAGTGTGAATTTCCACCGTTCAGACTGTGCAAGTGAACATGAGGTTCGGCGCGTTGGATTCCGGGAACGGAACAAGCGACTGTCGCTAACCGCAATTGATGAGGTTGTCGACATAGCTCGTCGTCTATCGGCAACGGGTTTATCGGAATGGTTTTCGCTCGAATCGGGGTGATTGAAGATATTGACATTTGAGTCACTAAAATGCGGAACTGAATCGAATCGCTGTACGGATGCTGTACCACAACTTGATGGATGGTCAATCGCTTGTGGGAAGCACGCTTTTTGACGGACTGTATTTGTCTACACGTGTATCATGAATGTTAAGTATGATTGGTCTAGCAACGATATTCCCACTGACTAAGAACCAAATACAAAGCAATTTATTTGTGTACCAGTGCTGATCAACCACATTTCTCCAGTGATGACAGAGTTGGTTTATTTATCAGATCATTTTTGTCAACATTCAAGAATCACATGAATTTTATATTTACTTTTAGAGTTTTTTTTATTCACTAACTAGCTGATCCCGGTGCGAGCGATGCTACGCCTGCAACTAAATGAATGAACATTACATAGAACTGACGCTTTTTTAATGAGTTTTTTTTTAGTAATAATGAGTTCAAACTTCTATCAGAACATTCTTTTTACTCAGACAATACACAGGTTGTGACTTAGTTACCTGGATAATTCTCAGGATTGGTTGAAATTTGTGTTTGAATTCACCATAGAAACATTTCTTGCATTCAAAAAACCCCACATACCATTTTTGATTCCATATGCTTGATTAGTTCTCAAGCAATGCAGAAATTTGTGTTTCGTTTGTATGCGAGCCGGAAGGGGGAAGCGGTCTCAAACAATCATAAGAACCTTCCCCAGCCCCAAAAAACCTGCATACATATTTTCACTCCGATCGGTCAGACAGAAATCCATTTTAATATAAATAAAAATCCTGTTTCCAATAACCCCCACATGCCAATGTGGTTTCATTTACTTGAATAGTTCTCGAGTTATGCAGAAAATTGCTTTTCATTTGTATGAGAGCCCCCCCCCCTTTCAGAGGGCAAAGGGGTCTCAAACCACCATAGAAATATGTCTGACCTTCAAAAAATCCACAACCCAAATTTGATTGCATTTGCTTTATTAGTTCTCGAGTTATATAGGAATGTGCGTTTCATTTCTATGGGACCCCCCTCTTTAAGATGGCAGAGTGGTCTTAAACCACCATAGGAATATGTCTCTCCTTCAAAAAATTCCACATGCCAAATTTGATTCCATTTGCTTTATTAGTTCTCGAGCTATGCAGAATTTTGTGTTTCATGTGTTTGAGAGCCCGCCCCTCTCTCTTCAGAAGGCGGAAGAGTCTCAATGACCATAAAAACATTTCTTTCCTACAAAAACCTCCATATGCCAAATTTGGTTCCATTTGCTGGATTAGTTCTCAAGTTATGCATAAATTTGTCTTGCATTTATATGGGAGCCCCCTCCCCTTCAGAAAAGGGCGGAGTCCCAAATAAGCATTGAAACAGTATTCATCTACAAAAACCTCCACATGCCAGATTTGGTTCAATTTGCTTGATTAGTTCTCGAGTTATACAGAATATTGTATTTCATTTGTATAGGAGCCCCCCCCCCAATTCAGGGCAAAGAGGAACCTGAAACCATCATAGAAACCTTTCTTGCCTTTAAAACCTCACACATGCTAAATGTGGTTTCTTTTGCTTGGGGTCTCAAACCACCGTAGAAACATTTCTTGCCTACAAAACCTCCACATGCCATATTTGGTTCCATTTGTTTGATTAGTTCTTGAGTTATGCAGAAAATAGTTTATCATTTGCATGGGAGCCCCCCTTCCTAAAAGTGGGAGGGGTGTCGAACTATAACAAGATCCTTTCCCGGACCCAAAAACCCCTGCATACAAATTTGCATAGCGGTAGGAATAGTTCTCATGTTTGGTTTAAATTTGTGTTTCGTATGTATGATATCCCCCCTTTTCAGAGTGAGAAGAGGTCTTAAATTACCACAAAAACATTTCTTGTCTTCAAAAACTCACCCATACCAATTTTGGTTCCATTTGCTTGATTAGTTCTCAAGTTATGCAGGAATTTGTTTTTCATTTGCATGGGATCCCACCCTTTCTAGAAGCGGGAGGGCTCTCGAACTATCATAAGATGCTTTCCCGGCCCAAAAACCACTGAATACAAATTTGCAAAGCAGTACGTATAGTTCTCATGTTTGGTTGAAATTTGTTTCATTTGTATGAGAGCCCCCTTTTAAGAAGGAGGAGGGGCTTTGAACCACCATAAAAACATTTCATGCCTTAAAAAACTCGTCCATTCCAAATTTGGATCCATTTGCTTGATTATTTCTCGAGTTATGCAGAAATTTGGGTTCCATTTGTTTGAGAGCACCCCCTCCCCCCTTCCTTCTCATATGACGGAAGAGTCGCAAATCACCATAGAAACATTTCCCTCCTTCAAAAACTTCCGCATGCGAAATTTGGTTCCATTTCTCTTATTAGTTCTCGAGTTATGCAAGGATTTGCGTTTCATTTGAAAAGGTTCCCCCCCTTTCAGAAAAGGGAGGGGTCTCAAACCAACATAGAACAATTTTTTGTCTTCAAAAACCACCACATACTAAATTTGGTTCCATTTGCTTGATTAGTTCTCGAGTCATGCAGAATAGTGTATTTCATTTGTATTGGAGCCCTCCCCCCCCCCCCCTTAAGGATGGGAAGGGGTCTCAAACCAACATAGAATCATTTTTTGTCTTAAAAAACCACTACATGCTAAATTTTGTAACGTTTGCTTGATTAGTTCCCGAGTCATGCAGAATATTGTATTTTATTTGTATGGGAGCCCCCCCTTTTATGACGGGGAGGGTTCTAAAGCTACCATAAAAACCTTTTTTGTCTTAAAAAACCACCACATGCTAAATTTTGTTCCGTTTGCTTGATTAGTTCCCGAGTTATGCAGAATATTGTGTTTTATTTGTATGGGAGCCCCCCTTTTTATGACGGGAAGGGTTCTCAATCTACCATAAAAACCTTTTTTGCCTTCAAAAACTCACACATGCTAAATTTCGTTCCGTTTGCTTGATTGATTCCCGAGTTATGCAGAATATTGTGTTTTATTTGTATGGGATCCCCCTCTTTTATGACGGGGAGGGTTCTCAAGCTACCATAAAAACCTTTTTTGCCTTCAAAAACTCACACATGCTAAATTTGGTTTCTTTTACTTGATTAGTTCTCGAGTTGTGTAGAAATTTGTGTTTCATTTGTATGGGAGCCTCCCTTTTCAGTGAAGGGAGGGGTCTCGAACTATTATAAGATTATTCTCCGGCCCCAAAAATCTCTGCATACAAAATTTCACGCCGATCGGTCCTTCCGCTCGCGAGTTAAATCGTGACAAAGGAAACCCCAACTCATTTTTATTATATAGATGAATGTTGAAGAAGACGCAATGAATTAGGAAAATGATTGTAATGATTGCCTTATTCTTTTTCGTCTTCTTATTTATGATAATTTAATTAAGGATTTTTATGTAATAAATCGTGACATCCCCTCATCTGCGTACGTCCATTGTGTAGCAGAATAATTTTTTCACACGTAGGAATAATTTATAGCAGCGATAGCAAACTTGATTAACTTACCTAAAATGCTTATTTCCTAAATTTGGTAAAGGGCAAACACAAAAATTATTGCAACACAGTTAATTTACTATAAAACATCAGATTTAAAGCAAATCTGCAGGGTAGATTTATTTATTTACTTACTGATTCGTCAATAGATAAAAATACCAATGACAAAAAATAAAACTGAATTACTAAGTTAGTCAAAAAAATTTAGAAAAACCAAAATTTCTACGCCATTTTAATATTTCGTCTTGGGGGCGACCTCGGCGTAGTGGTTTACATCCATCCTCTCACGTCAAAGTCACGAGTTCGAATCTCACCCCCGGACAAGTTACGAAAATACCCAAAAAGGTTTTTGAGTGACTACGACGGGAGATCAACCAGCCCAGGGCTGAAAATCTCGATAATAAAGGAAAAAAAAAATATTTCGTCTTTCATAAGAAAGTAAGAAGGTACTCAAAATTGCATTTCAATCTAGCAATTCATTCTTCATATGCAACCCATTTGAAGTTGACGTGTCAGTGTATTGTTCTAACAATGCGAAAATCCGAACATCGTGCAGTGATCCAATTCTTTGTTTTGGAAAGTTTATCGGCTACTGATATCCATGCAAAGATAGTGAAAGTATTAAAGGAGTCTTTGCCTTTATTTCCAACTGTTTGCTTATGGGTTTTGGAGTTGAGCAACATTTGAAGCAATTTCGAAAGAATAAAAAGGATTTTCTGCGTCGACTCATCACTATGGATGAGACTTGAGTTTACCACCAGGATCCTGAATCAAAACAAGAGGCTAAGGAGTGGTGTGAACCAGGCACTTTGGCTCCGAAGCAAATTCGTATCCACAAGTCGGCCAAGAAAGTTTTAGCGCAGACAGACCGACCAAGTGTTTTGATCTTATGGGCGACCATACTGAGCTAAAAAAGTGATTCGTCCAAAAAAGTGTAAATCAAAAATTATTGACTAACCTAGTACATACAACAATTAAACCATACATTTTCGGAAACAACGATTATTAACCTCACGCGATACATAGAAATTAAAAACCTTATAATAGCAGGTAAAAACGCGGAACAGGCTTGTATTTGCAGTGGCTGGTCCTTGAGTGCTGGTTTATAAAGAAAGATTGTTAACGGAGTTTTCATCGAGTGTTGATGTTCAAGAGATCAAGTAAAGTTGAATAGTCGATGTTTCTCTGAAGAAGGTCACCACCTAAACACGCGTTGACCACCATACGCCTCCCTTCCAACAATTCCAGATTGATAAGTTTACACCGATTTTCATAACATGGTAATCTGCGAGGATCTTGCTAACCAAAATGGCCCAAAGCAAAGCGCTGAGCGGCTTCGATCCTCTGGACTGCATTTTGCTGAAAGGGGATCAAACAACGGCGCAATACTCCAAAAAAAGAAGAACCAAAAAGCAGTATCGTGCCTTGAGATAATAGACGTCTATAAAGTTTTTGCAAAGCGGAAGATGAATCCTAGCTCCGATAAGAATGCTTGGGGTGGCGCTCTGCTTCCCGTGATCCGGAAACATAATTATCCAGTACCGTTTTGGCCGGATTAGGCATCAGTGCATTAATTGAGTTCACAAATATCTACTTGGATGAGTTTTCGTGCTGTTGTTCAAATTATCAAAATGAAAAGGATGCGGTCCACTTTGATGACCGTCACAAAAACCACAAAAAAAACTACTTTTAGGGCATCTTCAACGGTAATCCAAATCATGATTTGAATTTATTTTTAAGACCAAACACAAAAACATCGCCGCACTGGTGTTGTAAATTTTGCATCATTTTAAATCTGATAAATGTTTTGATCAATTCTTGCAGCAATTTGGAACACAATTTGAAAACTACACACTACTTGACAATACCAATTAATCAGCAAAATTTCAGCTTCTAACTTAGCTTAGCTTAGCTAAGCTTGACTGACTGCACGTATCAATGGTTGCTACTCCGTGATTGATCAGAATCAGTAAAATTGCATAATGAATCAACTGAATGGGGCTGGGAGTAACCGACCATTCTCATTGTACACGTTTCAGTAACTCAATTTCTTTAATAATCAATAATGGCGCCGGCCACGTCCTTGCCATCAGGTGGGAATAGGAAAGGAAAGTTAGTGTGATCTTTTCTGATTAGGAACTGTTCGCGATAGCGAAGTTTTCCGGAGCCCAAACGTTAACGCACCGCATGGTTTTGTTTACGTTTCCTTTCCTTTTCCCCTCTTCCTATGACACACACTTCCTTACTAAAACCGAGACGGCCGCGGGAATACGGTCACCTTTTCCTACTAACATTTGTGTTCTTTTTTTTGCAGCGCCATTCACACCGATTGATGGACCAATCCGGTGAGCCTTTTGTTTTGTATCTCCCTCCACAACCATATAAAAAGGCGTGTATCGACGCAGATCAGAGCAGAAGTTTTGTGTAAGCTAGGCAGTAAACATCAATAAACACTTGTGAAAACCGTAGTGAGGATATCATTTCTACACCGAGCCCTGTGGGATGTAGCGAATCCGCTACTCAACTAATTGCTGCTTAATCTCCGCCGTTGTTTGGATGTCGTTGCCGCTCAGAGGACCTTTCTGCCGCTGCTGTCTAATCCTGCAATCTCTCGCTACCTTCCATTTGTAAAGAGTTGATTCAGGCCATAGTTCTTTTCAGAACTGGCCATCAGGAAGGTAGACGACTGAGATACACGGTTAGTTCGGCACGTCGTTGTGAGTGTTTGGTATGGAAGCAGGTCCCCTGAGTGGTTCGGCACTGTTGGTGTTGGAACTGATCGTTGCTGTTCGCTGCTGTTGTTCCCGCTGAAAACGTTGGCAAGAGGAGCCAACAGGGACCGTGTTTACCTCTGCATCCCCACAAAGGTCACAGGAAGAAGGGTTTTCTATGTTAGTAAGGTAGGGCTCGATGGATCAGGATTCACCTTGATAAGTGATGTGATCATCTATATAAATAAAAATGAGTTGGGCTTTCCTTTGTCACGATTTAACTCACGAGCGGAAGGACGGTTTGGCAAGATTTTTGCTTTGTTGGATTCGTCTTGGACACCGAAAGGTTCTTGTGATGGTTTGAAACCCATCCCTCTCTGGAAAGGGGGGCTCCCATACAAGCGAAGCACAAATTTCTGCATAACTCAAGAACTGATCAAGCAAACGAACCCAAATTTAGCATGCGGAAGTTTTTGGAGGCAAGCAATGTTTCTATGGTAGTCAGAGACCCCTCCCCTCTCTAAAAAGGGAGGCTCTCGTACAAATGAAACAGAAGTTTCTGCATATCTCAAGAACTAATCAAGCAAATGGAACCAAATTTGGCATGTGGGGTTTTCTGGAGGAGAAACATGTTTTTATGGTGGTTTGAGACCCCTCTGCTCTCCTAGAAGGGGTGCTGTCATACAAATGCAACTGTAATTTCGTCATAACTCTAGATCTAATATGTATCTAAAATGTTTCTACGATAGTTCGAGACCCCTCCTCTCTCTGTGTTAGGTTGGGGAGTGGTGCTCCCATACAAATAAAACAAAAGCTTCTACATAACTCGAGAGCTAATCAAGTAAATGGAGCCAAATTTGACAGGTAGATGTTTTTGAAGGCAAGAAATGTTTCTAAGGTAAATCGAGACCCCTCCGCCCTCTGTAAGAGGGGGGCTCTCATACAAATGAAACACAAATTTGTGCATATCTCGAGAACTAATCAAGCATATGGAACCCTATTTGGCATGTGGAGGTTTTTGGAGCAGATAAATGTTTCTATGGAAGTTTGAGACTCCTTCGCCATCTGGATAGGGGGCGGGAGGGGGTTTCCATACAAATGAAATACAAATTTCTGAATAACTTATTAAGTTAATGGAACCAAATTTGGCATGTGGAGGTTTTTGAAGACAAGAAATGTTTCTATTGTGGTTTGAAACTCCTCCGCTCACTGAAAGAGGGGTCTCTTATACAAATAAAACACGAATTTCAGCATAACTCGAGAACTAATCAAGCAAATGGAACCAAATTTGGCATGTGGGGGGTTTTGAAGGCAATCATTGTATGGTGGTTTGAGAAACCACCCCCTCTGGAAGGGAGGGCTCCCATACAAATGAAACACAAATGTCTACCAAAAATAAGAATTATCCAGGATACTTAACCACAAAACGTGTATTTTTCGGGTAAGAAGCATGTTTTGATAGAAGTTTGAACCCCTGCTTGTTCAAGGAAAAAAAACATTCCGAAAAAAAACATAAAAGTGCCAGTTATATTGAATTTTTCTTAATTTAGTTGCAAGCGTAGCAGCGCACGCACCGGGTTCAGCTAGTATATATATATAATTCATAGTAAGATTAAACTATATTTGCAGTAGGTTCTGCTCCGCGTGTTTGAGAGCACTTACCACCTCTCAATTTCCTGAAAATCGTTTGCGGGGTCTGATTGGTTAGCGTTCTGCTTCCACCAAGATATCCGGATTATTTAAAGGATGCCCATATAGACCCGCTATGCTTACCTCATATGACGTTGCTCGTAGTCATTGGATGATAGGGAAAAGTACAAAAGATTACGTCAGAAGAGAAAAGAGAGAAGGCATTAGTATTAGTAGTGCGCATGTAAGATATACATGGTGATATTCTCACTGCGGCCTTTCAAAATGGTTTGACGGACGCATATGAGGAAAAAAAGCTGTCTTTTTCATCAGACAAACTAAGTCCAGTAGTTAGATCATGTCTGCTCTGTTGCTGCTCTAGTGACCAATTTTCGAATATCCCATATTTTATATCCACTTCGAGGTTATTTTCACTAACAACAAACCCCGGATACTATCTCTGCTATGGTCAAATGGATTATGGTTTTGTATACATACGTATTAAAGATTGAAACCACAGTTCTATCTCATTGCCTCTTCACCTAAAGAAATGTAATTCTAAACATCAATTTTACTCCGAAGTGCTGTGTAAGTAACCATAGAGGGGTATTCCGAGTGTCGAAGTGACGCCCGCAACCCGGTGAAGCGAAAAAAGTCACTTTCATTGACGTGACTCTCCATTTGATTTACCGAGAAGAGTCTCGTCACTGCAGGCGACATCCCTCACCTCACGAAGCAACAAACGTCACCCCAACTCTCGGAATAAATCTCATAGAACTGACCATTCTATGTGACAAGATATTTTGATGCCAGTATAAATTTAATCAGGATTTAACATTTAAGTCGTTTGTGTGATTTTGAATGTTAAGATGGACACTGATTAATTTTTCTTCTAGCAGATAACCCTTTACTGTGGTTACTCAAAACAACTATCCTCTAAAGTACTTATCTGAATGCCTCCTCGGCCCAGTAATCTGGTTCGGAACGGCAAATCATCAAAATCTGTCTTCTTCTGAATATTAACTAGTCCGTCCTAGCAGTCGCTTGGATGCAGTTTTTCTCCAAAGACACATTCAAACGTTGGCCTCTTCTTTGTTGTTTCTTGCACACTTGTCACAAGATAAACATAATACTTAAAAATGGGATGAATAGCACAAGTATCACAAATTCCAAAAACCAGAAAACAACTTGACAGCAAACGAAAACCCAACCATCTCCGGCGAGCGCTTGCTGCGATCGCCAAATTTCAGCTCTAACTTAACAAAACCTCAACTTTATTGATTATGTTCAATCTACCGTGTTGTTTACTAACGCAAACTCTCGCGTAAACCAGCCTTTTCACAGCTTGTTGCTGTTTTGTTTGCGGTTATTCGTTTAATTTCGTTTTTGTTTTTAAATTTTAGCAACCTGTGACCTATGGGACTGAAAAACAAATGATTTGTATAGGATGTCACAGTCCGATACAAAGCGAAAAATAAATGGTCTGAGCAGCTATGTCGGTTTTGACAATCAATGTTCAAGGACTCGATCAAAGGAAGCGACCAACAGTTTTGGAATGCCACAAAGGACCACGTCCAGACATGTGCCCCATCGTTCGCTGGTCCACCAACTGATGGAACTCGTTAACGGTTCGGGACGTTGGGCCACCAAGCGGTGAAATGTGTTGGATGCCTGGCTTTCGTAAATCGAGTAAAGAAGAGCGGCACCATGCAGGAGGGCGGTTACCAGGAAGCTATAAAGATTTTTTTTAAAAGAAACGGCTTAAATCCTTCCAGATTCAGTCCTGTTTCGAGGTTTTGAGGGATGAACCGTAGTTTAAGGAAACCTTATCTAATCTTATCTAATCTTACCTCACACTAGCGCATTCGATTCTTAAAAGCATACAGAAAACTTCTTGAATGCATCATTTTTCTTGTCACCGGCCAGGCCAACTGCGTAGCATGTGCCGCAGAGAGGACTCCCAAGAAATATATCAATCCCAGAAACCCCTCCCGTACCAAACGATTCCGTATAGATTTAACTAATGTGATAATTTGTATCTCTTCGTTGGGAGCATAGATGCTAGAAAGATTAGTTGATGCTCCTTTTGTCTGTGGGTGGACTTTTGCCATTTGAACCAAAAGTTTGGCAATAATTTGCCAAAAATAAAGGGCCTTATCTCGCCCACTGAAATTGAGAGTAGCTGTATGGATTAGATTAGATTAGATGTCTTTATTATTGAGCTTTTCAGCCTCGGCTGGTTCAGCTCATTAGTAGCTGTATGTTATATAACAGTTTAGTAATAGACTTTAAGAACCATCCACGCTAATCCATCAAAAACTACGATTGAGGGACCTGGTAAAAATAAGAGTCCATAAGCCTGCAGAACACTTTTATAACGAACTCAGGCCAATTTTGCCAGCTGCATCGCAACTTAGCTGGAAAAAGTCATCAGATGACTCTAGTTGTCCAATAATGTCCAGGAAAATCTTCCTTGCCAGACGAAAACGATGCAGAAAGTGCTTCTCGTCGTATGTTGACGTGTCGCTACAGTAGTCCTGGAACAGCTTCTGATAACCGAAAGGGAAATCCGGTCGACGTTGAGGCGTCTTCCGGGACGTGACCCTCTCCGTTTCGACTCTTGTTTTTTCCGCTGCCAAAATAAAAATTCACATTCTCTAATATCGTTTGAATGAAATGCATGTATTCACACACTCACTTTCAGACAAACGAAAGAGCATCTATTCCTCGTCGTCTGCTAATGAAGCACTTCTGGTAGAAAACATTATTTGATCTCTGATTTTGAATAATTGAAGGGATTACAGGCGGGGGCGGGTATAGCTACAAGAAATACAACACCGCTGCGGGGAACGCAAATTTGGTCTATTTTAGCTAATTCTTAAGCTCGATTCAAAGTAAATCTGGACGCACGGTTTAATACACCACCGCGTCCCTGGTACAAAAATCGTTTGACAGCCATTTGTTGATGTTACAATTTACGACGAAATTGGTGAAAAGTTTTTCTCCTGGAACTTGAGATTGATTGTGCACAAACATCTATAGAATCTTTCGTGGTCTGCCTAAAAATAGCAAGAGTGTTAAAATTCCCAAAGCCAACGGTGTGTCTGTGGATACTCTGAGTCTGGATAGAGCACAGCGCATCTATCATAAAAGGACAGAGGGACAGAGAGCTGAGGAGAAAAGTGTTGAGGTACGTGAAAGACAACCCAGGTGTCTCCATACTTGATTTGACTAAGAAATACGATTCCAACTTTTCCACCGTGTGAAACATACTTTCAAGAGAAGGATATTAGTCTTTTTGTGCCAGTAAACATGCGAATCGCTCCCTGAAACACAATTTACTAGCCAAAAAGGGGGCACGATTACTATACGAACGTGTTTTGACGAAATTTGATGGCTGTAAAAAGTCACAAATGCACAACAAATGCGTTTGAAGTGGAATAAGTTCGCCGGAACAGTGTCACCAGCGCCTATGCAGATCATGATGGCATCGATCACAAGTAAAGTGCGACAGTTCGTTTGAAACGGTAAAATAAATGATTTTGTTTCATATCGTTTGAAAGCTGAATGAATATTCTTTTGTTTGACGTTTGGATCAATCCTGTATGTTGTTTAATTCTTGAGTTATGATCACTTGAATGCGTCAAACTTTACTTTGAATCGGACTTTACTTAAGTTTTTCTGATGCAAATCAAGTATAAGGTTGTTCCAAAAATAGACCATCGCTGAAGATGCTCTTAAATTTCACAGTTTCTCACATAACCATTTTGAACGTAAACTTTAATTTGCAAAAACAATACTAGAAAATAGCAAAACACGACAATTTAGGACTGCGGTCTACATCGCTGTTCCGGTTCTTAATCCTCCATGTTGCAAAACCAAATCGCAGTGGGCTTTGGTCCCATAAGATTCGCATCCATCCATCAAGTTAACCAACGAATAATAAGGAAACTCAAAAACTGAAAGAAAAATCACAACAAAATTATCGATCCAGAACGAAGGGCGGACAAAGAAGCGAAAAAAAAGGGACCAGCTTACTTACTACAAAGTATATCCCCGGAAGCCCTTGATTTTGTTTACCATTAGCGTCCACACAATGAAGAGTAATTTTCCCTTGGTTCATACGAAAACAACTGAGTGAAAATAAACAACAACGACGAGCAACCGGATCGAGTGGCCGCCCTGCAACCCATGTCAGTCCGTTCTGCATGAAATCCAATTATACTGCGATGATTAAGATAAGCCCTTTCTCCTGCAGCCGAGGAAGCTCCTGAGGACGATGATGTAGATGATGACAGCAGCCACGAGCACTATGATAACCATTTCATTCAGTTGGTGCGTGAGAAGATTCCAGTAGTGGACTTCAGATCAGGGGGGCTTTCACGTTGAAAAACCTCGTCGCCTTAAGGACCCACTGCTTTAGGCCACAAGGTTTTCTGTGACAGTTGATCTCGATGTTAATTTGCAATATCATCGCACATTTTCCTGATGAGTTTATGACTGGGGGGTGGAGCATGACTCCTAACTGGAATGAATATTTCATCAAACTGGTGCCATTGTGACCGAATCTTGTTTGTCATTGTGAAACATTTCAGGATTTTGAAGAAAATATTGAAAAATGAGTCAGTCTCGTCTCACTAGATAAAGCACAGGTTTTGCAAAATTATCATCGCTTCGTGCCTTCCTGCCTAACATTATTCACACATTACCGAGTCAATATTGAGCCATTTGGTCCAAATCCCATTAAAGGGTAATCGACAAAATTCTTTCCTTGTTCCATTAGGTTCGCATACTTCCGAATCGTGCTGAATTTTTTCATGGCAAATTCCCAAAAATACAAAGCAAATCTCACCGGATGAATGACGTTGGTACTCGAACGAATTTAAGTACGTGCACTTTCATTCCCACACGTACCATCATAAACCAAGATCCATCGAATCATCCTCAAGCGGCATTGTGTTTCCTTGTTGCTCCACCTGTCACCTTCTTTCCTCATTCAACCTGACAGAAGCTTATTTGAAATTCAAATAAAAACGGATGACATTCGGAAAACATATATGATCCATCCTCCTAGCCGAAAAATTGGGTTTATCATGGAGAAACCATGTCCTCGCAGTACACTGGTGGACATATTTGCATACCCATTTACCCAAAAGCAGTTGTTGCCAAGCTTCGTGCTCCAATAATCAATAGGTACTGAAACGATAACCTGGCAACGTGTGCGTTCATGCAAATCTGGAAAGAATGATAGTTGTCCTTCTTCTTGAGCTGATTTCCTTTTGCAAGATTATCAACTTTGGATTACTCAGGTCACGTAGCATCTCCTTCGTCGTCGTCGTCGTCGTCTTCATCGACGGTGCTCACTTTTTTTTTTGGTAAGTAAGTAAGTAGGTATCAACTTCGTTCGGGAGCATTAAGGTACACTTTCGAAAGTTTTATGGTTCGTGAAGCAGCAGCTGCTGCTGCTGTCATTGCTTAACGCGCGGTGCAGTTGTAAAATATGGTCAAAGTGCGAGGCAGGATGGGGAGTGGGAGCCGGGCCTTGGGTAGTGTTCTTCGCACTTCAAAAGCTTCTCCCTATTGGATGCATCCCAGCTGAGGATTGCGTCGTCTTCGCTGTAGGTTCTAGACTACCCAAGCCGTAGACTGGCGGGGATGGAGTGATAAATTTATGCCGGTTGGGATTTTATGAGCTGGGAACATTTTACGGAGAGCATCATTGGGTGCGTTAAATAGAAACATGGCGGATAGTCGGAATGCTGAATGCCGTAAAATTGGTTTACTTGCAACAAAGTTTTCCATTGGATATAAAAGAAAATAAGTTTATGCAAGGAGCTAACTTTGATGTGAAGAACTAACTCAGAAATGCTCCTCTGTTTATTTTGGACGAATATTTGGAAAATATATTACTATTTGGATTGGATTTAGATTGGATTTGGAATGGATTTGGATTGGATTTGGATTGGATTTGGATTGGATTTGGGTTGGATTTGGATTGGAAGTCTTGGTTGACTTGATTTTTCTTGAATCATGAGAACGACAGACACTTAATTGAGATGCAATTTTTTGTTTGAAGATTAAGCTATACTGAAAATCATACGTCGACAAAATCCGAAGAAAGTCTTGAGACCCAGAGCATGCCAGTTTCCGTTAGCTTGGGTCTCAAAACCACCAAACTGTTTGTATTACCTGTATTTTGAGATCTAGAAAGTATATAAATTTACTGTTTTCAAGAAAGTTAGTTGCAAAATTATGAGCTTCCAGATGCTTGACTCAACAGTTCGGGATTATATTACTCCCTGGCGCTAGCGTGTTTGTAAACCTACTGTATGATCTGGATCTCAAGGTTATTGAGATATAGCAAGATGGCATCTGCCAAAAAAGATATTCGAGGGTCCTTTTATTTTTTATTTGAGGGGAGCTTTTCGAATGGTGTACACATTAGATCAAAACTCGTCCGCTACGTGGTGCTAGTGTTCATGGGAACTTTTTATAATATCGGTATTTTGATTTCTAGATCATGTATGAATTTATTGTTTTCAGGAAATTTATTCGAGTTATCTGGTCTTCCAGACGGTCGACTTCATAATTCAGAATGATTTCACTTTCACTGTAAGTTTAGCTTATTGTCATTGGGATAAGCATTTTTATCTGTTGACGAATCAATAATAAATAAATAAATAAATGACACTTCGTGGCACTGCTCTGCCTGTGAACTATCTAATGAATGTTTATGTTTTAATGCTAGTACACATGAGAGGCTGATGACCCCAATATTGGCAATTTTGGTACGTTTTTCTGACACCTTCGAGTTTCTCCCTGAGAGAAGTTCTTCACAAAACTTCGGTTTCTTTAGAGAATTTCATGGAAGTTCTTCAGAGCACTTCAGAGTAGTTCTTCAGAGAACTTCATGCAAGTGAACTTCATGGAACTAAACTTCATGGAAGTGAACTTTATGGGCGTGAACTTTATGGAAGTGTACTTCATGGAAGTTCTGCAGAGAATTTTAGGGAAGCTCTGCAGAGAAATTCACGGAAATTCTTTAGATAACTCCAGGAAAGTTCTTCATAGAACTTCAGAGAAGTTCTGCAGAGAACATTAGGGAAATTCTTCATAGAACATTAGCGAAATTCTGCAGAGAACTCCAAAAAAGTTCTTCGGAGAACTTTATCGTAGTTTTGTAGCGAACTTTATGGATGTTCTTTAGTGATCTTCAGAGAAATTCTGCAGAAAACTTCAGGTCAATTCTGCAGAGAACTACAGGGAAGTTCTTCAGAGAACTTCTGGGAAGTTCTGCAGAGAACTTTAGGGAAATTCTGCAGAGAAATTCGGGGTGGTTTCTCAGAGAACTTGAAAGAATGTCAAAGAAATTTTGCAGAGAACTTTAGAGAAGTTCTGTAGGGATGTAGATAACTTCAGAGAAACTTTGCAGACAACTTCACGTAAATTCTGCAGAGAACTTCAGGGCAGTTCTTCAGAGAACTTTATGAAAGTTCTATAGAGAACTTTTTGCAAGTTCTGCAGCAAACTATATGGAAGTTCTGCAAATTACTTCAGGGATGTTCTGTAAAGAATTTCAGGGACGTTCGGTAACGTCTTTCAAAGAACTTCAGGGAAGTTTTTCAGAGAACTTCAGTAAGGTGCTTCAGAGAACTTCAGGGACTTCTCCAGAGAGCTTCAGAGAAATTCTACAATGGAAGTTCTGCAGAAAACTTCAGTAAAGTCTTTCAGAACACTTCAGGGAGTTCTGCAGAAAACACTTGGAAAGTTCTTAAGAGCGGAAGTTCTTATAAGAACACCAGAGAACTTCAGGGAAATTCTTCAGAAAACGTTGAGAAATTCTGCAGACAATTTTAAGGAAGGTCTATAAAGAACTTCAGGGAAGTTCTACAGTGCGCTTTAGGGAAATTATTAAGATGATTCCAGAGAAGTTCTTCTGAGAAATATAGAGTAGTTCTGCAGATAATTTCAAGGATGTTTCGCGGAGAACTTGGGGGAAGTCCTTTAGAGAACTTCAGCGAAATTTTGCAGAGAACTTTGGATAAAATCTGAAGAGAACTTCAGGAAAACTCTGCAGAGAACTTCAAGAAAATTCTACAGAGAACTTCAGGGCAGTACTTCAGAGAGCTTTATGAACGCATGTTCTGCAGCGAACTATATGGAAGTTCTGCAGATGACTTCAGGAAAGTTCTGCAGAGAACTTAATGGAAGTTTTGCCGTGAACTGCAGAGTAGCTCTGCAGAGAACTTCATGGAAGTTTTCCAGAGAACTTCAGGGATGTTCTTTAAAGAACTTCAGGAATGTTCTGTAAAGAACTTCAGGGATGTTCTGTAAATAACTTCAGGGTAGTCTTTCAGAGAACTTCAGGGAAGTTTTTCAGAGAACTTCAGGGAGGTGCTTCAGAGCACTTTAGGGACTTCTTCAGAGAAATCCAAAGAAATTCTGCAAAGAACTTCATGGAAGTTCTGCAGAAAACTTCAGGAAAATCTTTCAGAGCGAAGCACGAAGTTCGTCAGATGACTTCAGGAAAGTTCTGCAGCGAACTTAATGGAAATTCTGCTGTGAACTTCAGGGTAGTTTTGCAGCGAAATTCATTGAAGTTATTCAGAGAACTTTATGGAAGTTCTGTGGAAAAGTTTATGGAAGTTCTGCAGAGAACTTCAGGAATGTTTTATAGAGAACTTTATGAAAGTTCTGCAGAGAATTTCACGGAAATTCTTTAGATAACTCCAGGGAAGTTCTGCAGAGAACTTCAGGAAAATTCTGCAGCGAAATTCCGGGAAATTCTGCAGAGAACTTCAGTTAAATTCTTCAGGCAACTCCAAGGAAGTTCATGGAACTTTAATGGAAGTTTCGCAGATAACTGCACGGAAATTCTTCAGAGAATTTCAGTAAAATTTTGCAGAGAACTTCAGAAAAGTTCTGCAGAGAACATCAGGGAAGTTCTGCAGAGAGCCTCAGGGAAGTTCTTCAGAGAACATAAGGGAAGTTCTGCAAAGAACTTCTGGGATGTTCTGTAAAGAACTTCAGGGATGTTCTGTAAAAAACTTCAAGGTAGTCTGACAGAAAACTTTAGGGACGTCTTCAGAGAACTTCCAAAAATTCTGCAAAGAGCTTTATAAAAGTTCTGCAGAGAATTGCAGGAATTTCTTTCAGAGCACTTCGGAGAAGTTCTGCAAAAATCTTCACAGAACTTCAGGAAAGTGCTGACAAGGACTTCAAAGAACTTCAGGAAAATTCTTCAGATAACATCTGAGAAATTCTGCAGACATTTTCAAGGAAGGGAACTTCAGGGAAATTCTGCAGTGCGCTCCAGGAAAATTCTGCAGAGAACTTCACGGAAATTCTACGGATAACTCCAGGGAAGCTCGACAGAAAACTTCAGGAATGTTCTGCAGAGAACTTTGGGGAAGTTTTTCCCCAAATTTGAGGGAAATTCTTCATAGAATATCATCGAAATTCTGCAGACAACTTTATGGAAGTTCTTCATAGAACTTCCAGGAAGTTCTGCAGAGAATTTTATGGATGTTCTTCAGAGAACTTTATGCAAGTTCTGTAGCAAACTTTATGAGAGTTCTGCAGTGATCTTCAGGGAAATACTGCAGATAAAATCAGGGAAGCTTTTCCTCAAAGAACTTCAGGGAAATTCTCTAGATAACTCTGAGGATGTTCTTCAGCGAAATTCAGAAACCTTCAGGAAAATACTGCAGATTACTTCAGAGAAGTTCTTCAGAGAACTTCAGGAAAACTCTGCATAGATCTTCAGGGAAGTTCTTCAAAGAACTTCATGGATGTTCTGCAGATATTCTATGGATATTTTATGGAAACTTATATACAAGTTCTGCAGCGTACTTTATGGAAGATCTGCAGATGACTTCAAGGAAGTTCCTCAGAGAACTCAAGGGTAGTTCTGCAGCGAATGGAACTTCACGGAAATTATTCGGAGAACTTTATGCGAGTTCTGCAGAGAACTTTATAGAAGTTCTACAGAGAACTTCAGGAAAATACTGCAGCGAAGTTTATGTAAATTCTACAGAACACATCAGGGAAGTTCTGCAGTGAATTTCAGGGATGTTCTGCAAAGATTATTATGGAAGTTCTACAGAAAACTTCATAGAAACACTGCAGAGAACTTCAGAGAACTTTAATGAACTTCTACAGAGAACTTCAAGGAAGTTCTGCAGAGAACTTCAGAGAAGTTCTGCAGAGAACTCCAAGGAAGTTCTGCAGAGAGCTTCATGGATCATGTGATAATCTTCATGGAAGCTCTATAGAAAACTTTATGCAAGTGTTGCAGCGAACTTTATGGAAGTTCTACAGATGACTTCAGGGAAGTTCTTTAGCGAACTTCATGGAAGTTCTGCAAAAAACTTCAGAGAAATTCTGCAGAGAACTTCATAGATGTTCTTCGAAGAACTTAATGGCAATTCTTCAGAGAACATCAGCGAAATTCTGCAGTTAACTTCAGGGAAGTTCTGCAGAGAACTTTATGAAAGTTCTGCAGAGAGTTTTATGCAAGTTCTGCAGAGATCTTTATGGAAGGTCTGCGGAGAACTTCACGAAAATTCGGCAGGTAACTCCATGGAAGTTTTTCAGCGAAATTCAGAGTTGTTTGCAGTGAACTTCAAGGGAAATTCGCAGAGATCTTGAGAGAAATTCTTCAGAGAACTTCAGCGAAATTTTGCACAGAACTTTAGAGAAGTCCTGCATAGAATTTCAGGGGAATTCTGCATAGAGATTCAGGTAAATTTGTCAGAAAACTACAGCAAATTCCTGCAGAGAACTTCAGTTACGCAGAGAACTTAAAAGAAGTTTTCGGATAACTTCAGTTAAATTCTGCAGAGAACTTCAAGGAAATTTTTTCAGAAAACTTCAGGGGAGTTCTACAAAGAACTTTATGGAAGTTCTGCAGAGAATTTTATGCAAGTTCTGCAGAGAACTTCATGGAAGGTCTGTGGAGAACTTCACGGAAATTCGGCAGATAACTTCATGGAAGTTTTTCAGAGAAATTCAGAGTTGTTCTGCAGTGAATTTCAAGGAAAATTCGCAGAGATCTTGAGAGAAATTCTTCAGAAAACTTCAGCGAAATTTTGCACAGAACTTTAGAGAAGTTCTGCAGAGAACTGCAGGGGAATTTTGCATAGAGATTCAGGTAAATTTGTCAGAAACTACAGCAAATTTCTGCAGAGAACTTTAGGGAAGATCTGCAGAAAACTCCATGGAAGTCATTTTGAGAACATTTTGAAAGGTCTGCAGAGAACTTTATGGAAGTTCTGCAGAGAATTTCACAGATATTCTTTAGGTAACTCCAAGGAAGTTCTTCAGAGAAATTCTGAGTAGTTCTGCAGTGAACTGCAAGAAAGTTTCGCAGAGAACTTGATGGAAATTTTTCAGAGAACTTCACGGAAGTTTTGCAGAAAACTTCTGGCAAATTCTTCAAAGAACTTCAGCGAAGTTTTGCAGATAATTTTGTGAAAGTTCTGCAGAAAGCTTCAGGGAAATACTGCACAGAACTTCATGGATGTTGTGCAGAGTTCTTCGGGAAAATTCTGCATAAAACTTCAGAGAATTTCATGGATGTTCTGCAGAGAATTTTAAGGAAGTTCTGCAGAACACTTCAGGGAAATTTTGCAGAGAACTTCAGTTCAATTCTGAGAGAACTTCAAAGAAGTTCTTCAGAGAACTTCAAAGAAGTTCTGCAGAGAACTTTATAGAAGTTCTGCAGAGGACTTTATAAAAGTTCTGCAGAGAACATTATGCAAGTTCTGCAAAGAACTTTATGGAAGTTCTGCAGAGAACTTCACGGAAATATTTTAGATAACTCCAGGGAAGTTCTTCAGAGAAATTGAGAGTAGTTTTGCAGTGAACTTCGAGGAAGTTTCGGAGAGAACTTGAGAGAAGAGCTGCAGAGAACTTCAGCGAAATTTTGCACAGAACTTTAGAGAAGTTCTGCAGAAAACTTTATGTAAGTTCTACAGCGAACTTTATGGAAGTTCTGCAGATGAATTCAGGGACTTCAGAGAACTCAAAGAAAGTTCTGCAGAGAACTTCATGGAAGTTCTGCAAAGAACTCCAGGGAGCTTGTTTATGGAAGTTCTGCATAGAACTTCATGAGAGTTCTTTAAAGAGAAGTTTATGGAAGCTCAGCAGTGAAGTTTCAGGAGGTTCTGCAGAAAACTTCAGGGAAGTTCTGCAGAGAATTTCAGGGAAGTTCTCCAGAGAACTCAAGGGAAGTTCGGCAGAGAACTTCAGGGAAGTTCTGCAGAGAACTTCAGGGAAGTTCTGCAGAGAACTTTATGGAAGTTCTGCAGAAAACTTCGGCAAACTTAAGGTTAGTATGTTGTTTGATATTATTTTGCACACTAATCCATATTGTTGTTGCAAATGAAACTACTGTTAACAAACATGTGTTCACTATACATTTATTCCACTATCCGGCAAACATAGAACAATAAATTTCATTTATTCTGTTTTTAAAACTACAATTTGGATATCATTAACGAATACTACCAATGATTTTGAACATAAACACTGCTTTTGAATTCTAGAATAACGTTGTTGATATGGTTAATTAATAAATCAAACTAATCAAAGGGAAATTCTCACGGTTTAACGTTGCGAACGAGCTCTGATCTACTGTGTGCACCATTTGAAAAGCTCTGAACCCTCGAATATATTTTTTGAAGATGCCATCTTGCTATATCTCAATAACCTCGAAATCCAAATCATACAGTAACTTTACAAACACACTAACGCCACGGAGTAAGATAATTCTGAACTGTTGAGTCGAGCATTTGGGAGGTCATAATTTTACAACTAACTTTCCGGAAAACAGTAAATTTATACACTTTCTAGATCTCAAATACAGATAATACACAAAGCTCACATGTACGCTAGTATCACGTAGCGGACGAGTTCTGAACTAATGTTAACACCATCCGAAAAGCCTTGCTCAATCATACATCTTTGTCGATGACGCCAACTTGCTGTATGTCAAGGACCTCGAGATTCAGGTTTTAAAGTAGGTTTACATGCACACTAGCGCCACGTGAGATAATTCTGATCTTTAACGTTTACCATCTTGAAGGCCTTGGTCTACTAAACAACTTTTCTGTAGGAAGCAACTTCCTATATACGAAGAATCACGAGGTATTTTCTGATGAAACAACAAAGGTTAATACCCATATATCATTTGAGACCACCATCAAGGGAATCCGGGCGCATGTCGGGGAGTTGACTGTACTTTGCTGAGCGTTTCCAGCCTAAATGACCAACCGACCAACTTCGAGTGTTTCCGATTTAATTGAAAATTTGTACGTTTTACCCACGAAAGTAAGTTTTATCCACTGATACAAAAAATAGTCAAGTGTCAGTTTTAATAAGGGCGTATGCATTTGGAATAGCACTTCAATTAATAATTTGTAGCTCGAAAACCTTTGGTTGTACAGAAAACTATCTAAGAACAAGTTGTGGCCTTATGTGTGAAGGTTGTGAAAAAAGAAATACACTGAAAAAAACCCTGAAGTTTTCTCCAAAACTGACGTTAGAGCTTCACATTTTTACACACAATGTATAAAGTATACAATTAGAAGCAAAAAAGGCATATGTTAAACGAAATTTTTAAAAATACTGTTTGAACCATTTTACCCCATATCTTTTGAACCGTTCATCCGATCGTCTTGCTGGGAAAGTGAGAGTTGTAGGAAACTTAACAAACATTTCGTTTTTTGGTTACTGGAGAAATGCGAATAATTTATGAAAAGATCGTATTTCCGAATATTATTCGAATATGATCGAATTAAATTGCATTTTTTTCGAGAACGGATGCTCTTACGAAGATCATCATTGGGGGCTGAATTTTTTTTAATACTACAAAAATCAGCTTATATTATCAGAATACATTTATTCCCGCCAATATTAAAATTTTGAGAAATACACCAAAAGTTGATGTTTTAAAAGCTTCTTTCCCTGACATTTCTCTATCCTGGAAGCTTCGCTCAAATTTGCGTAATAATTTCAATTTTTTACAATAAAAAAAATAAAAAATAATTTTTTGAGATATTTAAATTTTATTGTTAAATTTTTATTTTTTTCCGAAATTTTTTTTCTGGGTGTATATTTTTTTACAACTTTCACACATAGGGTCACAACTTGTTCTTAGACAGTTTTTTACAACAGTTTAGAGTTAAAAATTATTTATTGAAGTGCTATCCAAAATGCTTACGCCCTTTTTAAAACTGACTCTTGAGTCATGAAAATCAATGTTAGCTCGGAAAATGCTCAGTCCCCTTAGGCAAACGCGTATGCAAAGCTTCATTCAAAAAATATCTAAAATAATTTGCCACATTTCCAGGTAATTTCGCCTGGAAATGCTCTGCTGTTTTATTGCTAAAACATGCTGCATTTCGACGGTCATAACTTTTTCTGATGGAGTCGGATCGACACAATTTCTTCTGATAAGTTGTTTGTTAAAGTCCGAAATTTAAAATGCTTTGGAGCATGTGCATTCACTGAAGCAATTATTGAATGGCTCAAAATATATCAAAATTTTTGATGTCAATTTCAAAACGCATGACGTCAAATTATGATATTCGGTGGTCCCAAACCCAAGCCAACGGAAACTGGCATGGAGCACTGAGTTTAAAAATCTCTGTCGACCAGTGCAATAGTTCAGAATGAAGGCCTGCAGCAAACGAAACGAATGGCGTAAGCGTTCCGCCGGAACACGACTAATCTAATTTCGTTGAGTTGACAGCAACAGTAGCAACAATCAACTATCCAAGTGGCGAGACCTATTTTTTGCCTTCCCCGCAGCGAGGTCCTAACTTACAGCTACTGTCAACCACTTGGGAGTGCAAAAAATTAATTAAAAATGCCAGAAACTGCCACGTTCAATCACCAAGCGTGCGTTCGTTTTTGTTTTCGTCTCTTCGCTTCGGTTTTGTGCCACTGCAGTATACTTCATTTTTCAACTTTTACACTAATTGCTTGTCGGGTAATCTGTCAAAGTGTATGTCAAAATGTGTCTCGTTCTCTCGCCCGGGAAAATTGGGTTGTAAAAAAATAGGGGGCGCTTTGATAACATTATCCAGCTGAACTGGGAAAAAGTCCGTTCTGAAAGAACGATTCGAGAATGTGGGAAAGTTTTTCCTGTCAAAGAATGAAAGATCTGTTCGAGGTGATGAAAAACATGTTCGATGGCACGTTTCATCATGGGAAAACATAGGTGTTTAATGAATGAACTTTTCCAATTGGGTGTTTTGCTCCTGGCAGAGGACTCAGCTTGCGGTCGTTTGGAAAACCGGTCAGCTGAGAACAGTAGAGAGATTATGTGCATTGAGCACATGCCTACAGAGTTTGACTCACTTTTGAATAGTTTTCGACTCACTTTCGTCAAATATGAAGTCACTAAGAATTGTGGAGATGTTACGGTGTGATGCTTCAACCATTGAGTGAGAAATTTCCATCCAAGTTTAGACAATTGTTCTTCCATGTACTTTACTAGAGACACATATGTGTCAGTTAAAAAATGAACAAAACAAGTTCTGATAATTCATCAAATAAAATTGGTTTTCAAAATCAATTCCACCACGCTACGAATCATCTTTTTTTTTTAAATACTTTCAACAACCCACATACATTTTCGCCCCATGGCAATGGAAAAGTTAATTATTCCTTTGATTAGCCAACGTGCGCAACCTGACCCGACCGGCGACCGCTGAACCGTTCCTGAAATCCGACGCGCTGAAGCTCCTCATTTCGCATCCAATTAAATTTGCCACCGTGGCATGGCAGATCGTCGTCGTCTCATATAGCACGTGGTCTCTAATTTAGTGACGCCAAATTTGTACCACGTTAGTCCTGGCTATGCCGGCTCGGTCGGACATTCAATTAGAATAAAAGCTCACCCGATTATTTTGCCGAGCTAGAAGATTTCCCGATTTCCCATCCTCGACAGCCAGCAACAATTTCGATAATGTCCACGGAAGCCCCGAATTGAAATAATGAAATATCCGGACAGCATCAGTTTTTCGCGCTCGATTAATTTAGCCATTGTCGGAACGAGGGTGGCTGCAGTCCGGTCTGGTTTGGCCTGGAGAGACCCGTTTTCGGTTATCAGTCTGAGCATGAATCTCATGAATGCAGAAGAATGCTTTCCCGGACAAGTCCCATGATTTATACGCTGCCGAGATAGGCCAGGGAAACGACCGGAACTATGTAATATGTGCGATTTATGCTGCAGGATGGGTCAAATATGTTCGCTGGATAGAGTTTACTTACGCTGGGGGAGTGGTTGGAACTCGGCTTTAATATTTACCTGAAAATGAGAGCAAACAAAGAAAAGGCATCAGTACAATCGCTCCACTCCGAGATCCCATGTGAACGAAAATAAACCGAAACATGTTATTCCTTTCATATAGCGCTCGACCTAGGCAGAGTAGATTCCAAAACCAAGGGTCGGTGGGAAACATAAAGTAGTTCTTGTTTCTGGTCTGTTTATTCAAGATTTATTTCAACCCGAATAAATACAGTTGGGACTGCGGCAAAAAATACTTTCCAACCCACAATCATGGCTTCATGGACTGTAGATCCGCGTGGGTTGATGAAAACAAACAGGATCTACTAGACCCGAACCTGACTTCACTTGATGGTAGTGAAATTTTCAGCAGCAGACAGATGATTTTGTTGGAATTTGAATTCACAGTCAGTACGAACAGTTGTCAAGCTCTGTGTATGGCGCGCGGGGCTAACATCAATAGCTCCTGTCGCAATCAATCGAATTTTTTCGACAGATAATTCAAAGGTCTTCCGCCAGCAAATTGGTTGCCACGGGACGAATATTAGGTTATCGCTGCACAAATTGAACCATATTTCAAATGCTGTGCGCTCTAATGGTGAATGCCATCACGCGGAACCTATAAAAGTCAACTTGTATGAAGCGTATCCAGGTCGAAACCGGTAGAATGAAGGGTGCCCCCATCAAATTGCATCACGGAAAAAACGCTGTAGAAAATTAGCTAGTTGACCGATCCTTTTCAAAATTGCAGACAATAAAATTTAACCTATTAGTAAGCTTTTGGCATATTTATTTCATCACTCATTAGTACTCATTGTACACTCATTGTACAACACCTTGCTGCAGCTTTTTCTGTGTCAAAACTCACTTTATCTTCATGTCTTCCATAAATTTGACCTCCTTGGATGCTTCCATAATGCCTGCTTCCTGATAGCCCAATATTTTTCGATGGACCTTAATTCCGGTGCGTTGAGGGAGTTCATGTCTTTAGGTACGAAAGTGACCCCGTTGGCTTCATAACCACTCCAGGACAACATTTGAATAGTGACACGAAGCTAGATCCGGCCAGAAGATCGTAGGGCCCCCGTGTTGCTTTAACAGAGGAAGTAGACGCGTCTGTAGATACTCCTTGAGGTAGATCTCCCCGTTTACACTCCCGGTAGTCATGAATGTGCACTCCGTTTGCCACATGAGCAGATGACTTGCCAAACCATGTATTTCTTGGCAAACTTTGAAAGTTACTACTTCCTTGCTTCCTTCGGAACATAAAACTTGTGCTGGGCGGTGAAGAACAGTAGCTCCGGAAGCTGCCGGAAGTCCGCCTTGACGTAAGTCTCATCATCCATGATGAGACAATGAGGCTTCGCCAGCATCTGGGTGTACAGCTTCCGGGCCCCTGACTTTCCCATCGTATTTTGCCGTTCGTCACGATTTGGAGCCTTGGCTCCGGTCCTTGTCTCTCTGAACAAAAGACTTGGACAGATTCAACTTTTTGAGATTCTACTTAAACGCTTTCACGACACGCTTGTGATCCTGATCACTAATAGATCATCCATTCTGACCGCATTTCTCCTTCAGTTCGAAGCTAAGAGTTTTGTAGTAACTTTTAATCACACGACTCTCCGTTGACTGCACGATTCAGAGTTGTTTTCCAATTCTCGATGAGAGAGTTGAGGATTTCGCGACGTTGCTTTACGTGTGATGCCATTTTTTCCAATTTTCGAAAAAAAAAACAAACTAAACTACTTTTACCCAAATTTTCAAGAGCAAGTCTACAGTGTTTTTTCCGTGATGCAATTTGATATGGGTCACCCTTTAATTACTGTTTTCATGATCAAAACAATTAGTTGGATGTTTATAACACACGACCGGTTGATGTAGACTACGTTGAACCGTTTGATGCACTGATATGTTCAAAAGGTTAGATCAGGCAATGTTCAGTCTTGAAAAATCATTTGGTGGCCCTGAAAATGGCCGTTTAGTTTGCATATTGGTATGATGTATGATGTATGATATGTACTACCACCCACTGTAGCAGGGAAACTTAGTCCGACAGCAATGGGCTTTTCTCGCTGTTAGACTTAATTAAGCTTTAAAAATCAATGATTATCCTAATCATGCCGTTGTATGAAGGTCCAAAAAGGGGTCGGGTGGATCGATAAGCAACATCACTTATACGTTTCCACAGGGATATGAAGAATCTCCTTCCATAAACAAGATTGAACAATTGGTCAAGCGAGCAAGCCATCCAATGCACAGTGGGAAAAAATGAACCCAAATTCCCAAGTAAGAGAAGCCGGTTTGAACCAAACCAAATGCATTTCTGAAGGGAAATGGGCTAATAAATCGATTGGCACAGGTTTCGTGTTGTGTAGAGTACGGAAAGTGGCTCGTTTTGCCCCAATTCACCCTAAATTGATGGTTTTTCTACATTCTGCTCATACAGTTGCAATCTCCGCAATTTATTTTGAGTAAAAATGCATATCGTTCACACGTATCATATTAAGAAAGTTTATAGTGATAATATTATGTCGTGTCTAGCCCGTTTTACCCAAATTCTTTCCTTTTATTGGATTTTTCTTGTTACTTTCCGAACAGCAGCAATTGTCACAAATTATTTTCGCTGGAAAAGTACAAATCCCACAGGATATCTCCATAGAAGTAATTGGAAATGACTTTGGGTTTTTTTGGATCTTGTAGATAGCCCCCGTTTTGCCCCAATATCCCTTCAATTGATGCGTTTTCTTCATTTTGCTCATATAGTTCCAATCTCCGCAATATACTTTGAGTGAAAATGCATACATTTTGCACATATCACATTTAGAAACGTAACAGGGATAATTTCATGATGTGTCTGACCCGTTTTACCCCAATTAAATTATTATACTCTATCATGGAAGTGAACGAAGTTGAACATGACGCGCGAAACCGACTGCGTGACAATAGGTCTGATGTTGTTATACACCAAAGACAAGGATCATGTAAATTTAAGGCTTGAACATTCCACTTTTAAGTCAAGAATCGTTTCCCAAATCTTGATAATCATTCACAACATCTAGGTATAATTAACATTTTTCCGTTTTTCAAAGCGAAACCAAGTTTTTCGTTTAATTCTTTTCAATTTTTCAAAGCCTTCTACGTTACAAGCATGACACATAAGAGCATGACACGAGGATTTGGTAGATGTCGCAACCAAAAGCGGCAATGAGGCTGCTTAAATAAGTTACCTACCTAGCCCTTTCCAAACGATAATGTGACCCATTAACCTCGAACTAGCCACGAGTATTTGGCATCCCTCTTTTACTAATAACCAAAAATAAAGTCTTTTGTACAACAATATTAAATATCGGCTCCGTAAAGTGTTACACACGCCTGAGCCTAACAAATAAACGAACTGATTAAAAGAAAATGCAGACACCGTTGAAATTCCCGATAACATGGTTTAAGGTACACAACGAATGAGGGAATAACTGAAATTATTTCTTAACCACCGCTGTCTTCCAACTGACAAGAATATGCAACGGTAATTTGGGAGATCAAGAGTTATTCCAATCCAACAAACTCTTCTGTTTGCAAAATAAAATCGGTCATTTGAGACGGTGAGCTAAATTTTAAGCCTTCTACTCGGTATTCTGTGGAAGCAGTTCATTTAACTCCTCGTCACCTTGCAACTGACTGCTACAAAATGGACCGGCTGATTCCGGTTGCTAGGCGCATAGCCACCGCTGGCTGCCAACTGACGATAATACACAACTCAGTTAGAAAAATACCAATCAAACAAACTCTAGGTGGAATTATTGAAATGGCCATACAGGTCAAATTTTAGATGGTGAGCATGGTTCGCGATGGATCCTCCCTTAGCTCAGTCGGTAAAGGCGCAGCCACAAAGCAACACCATGCTGGATGTGGCTGGGTTCGATTCCAAGTCTGGTCTAGGAATTTTTCACTTAGGAAATTTGCTCGAATCCCTGGGCATATGGTATGATTGTAATTGCCACACAATCATACTAATGCAAGAATGGTACCAGGCATCGAAAGCTCCCAATCAATAACTGCAAAGTGCAATTAGAACACTGAGTTGAGCGCAAGCAAAAAGCGAATTGTGAATGAAATAAGCATGGTCCGCGATTAAATTATCCTTCTTCGCGGTCTTCTTTGTATACAAGTTATTTCACTTCTCGCCGTTGCGCATTACCGAATAGATGAAAATTTACTGATGGCTCCGTTTGCTATACTGTCTATGCATTAATCGACAATACTAAAGGGCGAACACGAAATTATTGCGACACCGAAAATGTCATGCCAATTTTCTTATAATTTTTAGAATCAAACCAAAATTTTAGGGTAGTTTTATACATATATTTACTTCAAAAGTCAACAGAAAAGTTATTCGATGGAGCCTTGAGTGTAAAATTGAACGCATTTTTGCTTGATGCCCTCCATCAAAGTCTTTACAGTGTCATCCGGTTCCAGTTTCTCAGTTTTTTTTCCATTTTCTTAACATGTTCTTCTCGTCTTTGACTGTCTTCTTGCTCTTCCGAAGTTCCCGCTTCATCATTGCCCAGTACTGCTCCACCGGGCACAGCTCCGAACAGATTGGCGGATTCATGTCCTTTGGAACAAAATGGACAGAATTGGCCTCATACCACTTCAGGACACTTTTAGAATAGTGGCATGATGCCAAATCTGGCCAAAATAGCGGAGCTTCGTCGTGCTGCTGGAAGAACGGCAAAAGGCGCTTCTCGAGGCACTCACATTTTCTTCTTCTTAAATTTGTCGTCCACATAGAACTTGCTCTTGCCGGTGAAAAACTCCAACCCCGGAATTTGCTTAAAATCGGCTTTTATATACGTTTCATCGTCCATCACACAGCAGCCATATTTTGTCAGCATCTTCTCGTAGAGCTTCCGTGCTCGAGTTTTAGCCGTCGATTGTTGCCGCTCATCGCGGTCTGGGATGTTCTGTACCTTGTATGTGTGTAGTCCAGCTCTCTTCTTTGCATTCTGGACGTAGCTCTGCGACATGCTGATCTTTTTAGCCAAATCACGGCTTGAGACGTTGGGGTTTGCTTTAATCATCCGCTTCACCTTTCCCTCCGTCTTTTTGTTCTCCGGTCCCGGTTTTCTTCCAGCTCCTTTGCCGTGGTCCAACGTCAACCGCTCCTGGAACCGCTTCAACACTCTGGAGACGGTTGAATGGTGAATGTTCAACATTTTTCCCAACTGCCGGTGCGACAGGTCAGGAAATTCCAGGTGTTTGGAAAGAATTTGTTCTCTCGACTCGCGTTGGTTCACCTCCATTATCGTTGAATCGAAAAACACGACTTCGAGTTTCGCAGCATGTAAACAATACACATCAATGAGAAAGTGTGCAAAATTTGGTTGTTTTTTACCCAATGGTAAAAAAGTTATGCCCTGTTGAATGTGTCGCAATAATTTCGTGTTCGCCCTTTAGCGTCTCCTTAGCAACAGCATTTACCAGATGCTAATAATTGTTCACATTCAGACTAATTTCGTTGGTTAATGCATCCTTTAAAGCTGTCAGAGATGATGTGATCTCGCCAGTAGCAACTGGTTGGCTCATACCCTTTAGCAATTTATTTCATTCAACGTTGCCCGGACAACAGTTGTTGCGTATTCCCAGCTCCTAAATTCCAATGAAACGAGCTCGTTACTTGGGAGAATTGAATTGGTCGTCCAGAGAAAGGACACATTAAAAATGGTGAACATGCTCCACACTTCAATTCTCTGTTTGAAAATGACTAAAATATTTACCTGCACTTAGTAATTCAGAAAAAGCACCAAAAAATGAAAAAAGTGCCACTAAATTATTAAGGCCTGTGCCAACAAATAATGTGATCAGCATTAAAAAATTAGGAATGAGCAATAAAAGATGAGAAAAGATCTTCGGATAATCTAATTGTGACCGGTAAATCTATCAAATAAAGCAACAGCTATTAGTATATGTGCAATTAAATATGGCAGTTTTTCCGCCAAATTATGTAATTTGAGCACTAAACTATTCGCATATGTCTTTTAATTTTGTTGGATTTTCCCATAAAAACAGTAAAATGAGCAATGGATAAATAAATATCCATTGCTCATTTTACTGTTTTTATGGGAAAATCTAACAAAATTAAAAGACATATGCGAATGGTTTGGTGCTCAAATTACATAATTTGGCGAAATACTGCCATATTTAATTGCACATATACTAATAGCTGTTGCTTTATTTGACAGATTTACCGGTCACAATTAGATTATCCGAAGATCTTTTCTCATCTTTATTGCTCATTCCTAATTTTTAATGCTGATCACACATTATTTGTTGGCACAGACCTTAATAATTTAATGGCACTTTTTTCATTTTTTATTGCTCAAATCTCTCTTTTAATTGATGATTAATTATGCTGCCGTTTGAAAATTACGGCAAAAAGTATCTAACGACCATGACGCACGACTGGAACTTGGTTGCTTTACAGCAATTCGAAAATAATAATTGTTAATTGCTATCATTGTAAGAAGTAATGATGTTTTTATCTTGGGTTATCTTCATCGCTTCAAGAAGTTAAATCTTGATGGTATTGGCGTGAGCTACGGAAGAATGTGTTCAATTTTTCCACACGAAATATCGGAGGAGGAAGCTGTTTGATATGGGGTGCGTTCTGTAGCCGCGGTGAACAGGATTTGACGTTCAATTCTTGTAAAATGAATAGCAAGGACTACATTATGGTCCTTCAAACAGGTTTTTTTTTATTCAAATGATGTGCCTAGCGAACCAAGATAATCTTTGCACAGGACAATGCATCAATCCAGAAAAGTGCTGAGACTATGAAATAGCTCATGGACAAGAAAATCGATGTCCTTCCGCGGGCTACTCGTTCCCTTGACTGCAATCCGATCGAAAAACACCGGATCTACGCCACCAACAAAACTTACTCCACCGTGAAAGAGCTAAAAACTGCCATAACGGGGCTTCAAATGCTGTTAAGCTGAAAATAATTAAAAACCTGATCAGCAGTAGTATGCCAAACAGGGTCTACGCAGTCATAAATAAGAATGGAGGTCCAATCAAATATTTGAATGTGGATAGCTACTAGAACAGTTTTGAAGCTTACCAATAGGTATATCGATACAATCCATGTATTGTTTGTTTTCAAACATTTTTCAGCTATAATGAATTCACTCATGAAGCTGACAGATTACGTTCACAATCGTTTAATGATCTAAATTTGACTAAATTGCATTGATATGCCTAGAAGTAATGAGTAATGGATTAACTGTTCTCATAGAAACCTAAACAATGAATTCATCAAAATGCCGTATGTAATTATTTTAAGGATAGATGTTTCCCTATGTTTCAAACTATGGCCTAATTCAATATTCACGGAGTAGAATGTGTGTATTGCGGAAAATTCAACTGGAAATGTCCAAAGATTGAGACTAAATGTTTTTTAAATGGCTTATCCAAAACAAAATCGCAGTAAAAATATATCTTTATAGTTATAATTCAAATGTTTCAAAATGGAATGGTCGATCAATCATATGTGAAAGTCATTCACGTGGTTTAGAGTAGCTTATTTTTATTTTTGTCTTATTAAACTATATGTTGACCGTAGCGAATGGTGTGCCTAAAAAAATAATAAAAATAAATCGGTCAAAGATTTTTTTAACAATAATCCTTAATGATGGGATGCGTTGCATTCACAAATAGTCCCAATATGGTGCTTATAGACCGACTCAATATCTATATCCATCGAAAGTTTTTGTCCTCAGAAAGTAAGTTGTTCTACTTTTCGTGAATAAGAACTTGCAAACGTTAAGCCAACGTTTTTCAAGTTAAGCTCGGCAGAAAGTGAAAGTCCTAGATTTTTCTGGCATTAAAAGAAATTTGACACTGATCCAGGGACCGAACGTATAAAATTACAAATAAAATTTGTTAGTGACGTAGGTTTTAATGCCGAGTACTACGTCTACATCCCATCTCGAGATGTGTAGATGCCTGACGTGTGAAGACGTTATGGAAGGAATGGGGTGACTTCCAAATTCTGCTTTGTCTACCATTGAAATTCTGGAACGCAAACAATTGCAATGGTAGTTTGAAGAAAGACGTATTCACCGTCAGACTCGCTACAAGTGGCCTCCACCGGATAAATTTGCACAAAATTTGTAGAAATCGATAATGTTTTTTTCAGTAGCTCTTTTTGTACCAAGAGTATTTAATTGTACCGAGTGCAAACAGATGGGACATACGGCTACTTTCTGCGACAACAAGCCCCGTTATGATAGATGCAGCCAAAGGCATCTTGAGGATGCTTGCCAACAGGAAGCAACAAAGTGTGCTTATTGTGGAAAAGAGCCTCTCTACGATTTGGAGATCTGCCTCGTGTACAAGAAGCGTGCTGGTAATGTGAAACATTCCATAACAGAACGCTTCAAACAGAGTCGCTTCCAGCTCAATTACTTTATGAGTAATGAATACAAATGTAATTCACCGCTGCAAATAAGGCTGAGTCAAGGAACACATACCCTATGTAAGTTGATTTTCAATGTTCTTTTAAGCGATTAAATAAATGGTTTGAGTTGAGTCTGAAATAAATTGCATTGAATCTTAAAAATTCGATGCTACAAACATCATGGTGTCTTAAACCTTCAGTATAGTATCCAATAGTGATAATTAGCATAACTCTTACAGATCGGCAAACTGTATTATACCACAGAAGGAATGATTTGTTTGTAAACCGTAACTTTATTCTTGGTCGGAAGAGGGGATTTTCTATTGATCAGCGGACATAAGGATCTAATCACAGAGTTACACTTGGATGATGTTTTGTGATCATTCGATCGGAACAACAATTAGCTATCCAGGGTGATCTAAGGTAGATTACTTTGCCCGATCAATCGCTCGGTGTGTTACTAAGGTGAACTTTTAGATCCCGTGATGGAACGAGGCTCGAAGACTTGGAGTGCGGACCTAATCGACGGGGTTTTAGCTATATTATCCCTTGTCGTCTGCAAACATCCATCCAGACGTAGATGGGGCTTAAGATTGAACCATAATGAACCCCAGCAGCAACGGTGAAGGTATCACTTCCACAAGATGGGTATTGTTCAGGAAGACCTGGAATGATCTGCCCGAAAAGTAGATCGGGCGGTTGTTTCAATGCAGCTCGAACACCAGACCATCATGCCAGACATAGTCAGACGCCTTTCGACGTCCAACAATGTCATGACAGATGTCGTTCTAACGTTCCGTTTAAGTTTGTTAGTTACGCGCGTCATTTGGTGGGTGGAAGAATGATTTTTCCTGAACCCGACCAGTTCCTGAACATGTTATTCTGGTTTGCGAAATCCAGCAAACGGCTGAGAATCAGTTTTTTCAACAAATTTGAGGTGATGGGCGTAAAACTGATGGGATGATAGCCTTTAGCATTGGCACTGTGCCAGGCTTGCGAATAGGGATCACTTTAGTTTTTTGTAGATGGAGAGTAGCTATGTTTACAGGATCTGTTGAAAACAGCTGCAAGATGAAGAAAGAAATCAACAGGCAAAAATGTCCAAATCGACGTTAATAAATTCGTCTGCAACATAGGTCTTCATGTTCTTTGAACGCTTGATGGCAGTTATTGCGTCATCAACCGATTTCCACATGGATGTTTCCAGTCATGGCCTTCCTGACTGCAGTCTCATGGAGCCTCACAATATGTTGGCCGAGGTTGAGATTAAAATGAGATTTGATTCTGATTGGGCGAACTAAGCCGAAGCATTGGTCTTGCCTTATTCTTAGATAGCCGCGAAAATATCCAACCAATTCTGCCATTTTTTTCTCTCCTACATAGCACTGCAGTGATTAGATAAACATATTGAAACGGCTAATGGTTATTGTTATTTATTTGCTATTTAAGTGATTGCAAGAAAAACCGTGTCCAATATATTCATACACTTTTTATTTTGCACCCTTTAAACACTAAGCACACCCCCCCCCCCACCCCCCATAGCTAAACAAACTACAACGAAGGAACAGCCATACAGTGCGCGGGATCCAGTAGGAAGTCGGTAAGCGGTCGTGATATGGGGACCAGGGATGACCCTGGGGAAATGCCGCACTCCCAGACGTTCCAACCCCGGTCCTGACCCTAGCTTTCTCGATAGGAAGTGGAACCATACGATTCGAGGATCAGCAGGCATCGTAAGTGGTCGGTTAGGGAGATCACGGACGATCTGGATGGACCACCAGACGTCCTGAACCCTGATTGGATCCAGGAGCAACTCGATCGAATCAGCGTTAGATCGGAAAATGCTAACTACTAAAGATCTATGTAGTTAGACAGAATAGCACACTAGCCCCCTCCCTGAAGTGGTTCCGGGGAAGTGGTTCCTGAAGGCCAGGCTCGAGTTAATTAAGCGTGAGTCGAAAATTATTGCAATATTTTAGACTGGTTAACCGGCTATCGAAATGAAACTTAATTTTTACAGATGTTCAGTACAGGTATCAATTTCACTTTATATAAGTCGGTTAAATTTATGGATGTGTTTTAGCAAAATGCTTGACATTTGCAATTGAACAGTGGCTTCTTGTACGCTTTGCTTAGTTTTTTCCACATCCTAATCATTTCCTTTTCTTCCTTTGCCTCTTCTTCGTTCTTCCAGAGTTCGCACTTCCTGGCCCGGTAACTGCTTAAAATTTGCTTAGATGTAGATTTCATCATCAATGGCGTAGCAACGGTATTTCGTTAGCAGCTGCGTGTTGAGTTTTGGGGTTTGCGTTTTGGGAAAGTTGCTGGAGTTTTTCCCGATTTGGGAAGAACTGCTTCGTTAGCAATTCAGATCATTTCTTGACCTTGTGGACAAAATTTTGTGAAACATCAAGTATTTTGAAGAAGTTTCGCTTCGAAATGTACGGATTCCGCTGGATCATTTAGCGCTCTTTCGTTTTTCTTTTTTGAAACATTATTCCCGGACTCGTCCAGCTCTTATTCATGGAACCTTTGGAAGATCTTTGAGACAAGGAGCGATGTGACGATCCAGGATTTTGCATGTGGCTGAACAAATTTGTTCTGCAGACGGTTTGCTAATTTTCTCCCATCTCGACCGAAATCTTACATACAACTGCACAACTATGTGGATATTAACAATAAAAAAAAACTTGGCCAAATTTTAGTTTATTTCGGTGAAGAAAGTTACGCAAGTTTGAAAATGTCTCAACAATTATAGACTCACCCTTTAGCGTTCAATGTGTTTTGAATTTTTTGTAACGATCGCTAACTTTGGCAATTTTCCAAAAAGATGGCAGTTTGATTATCAGAAACTAAACATCAAATCCTGTAGCCTATATGAATGTTGCAAAACTACTTTATTTTAAATTCTAAGACTAAATTGCTTAAATTCACATGGCTTGGCGTATTTTGTGCTGTTCTATACAGACCTTGAATATCCAATTTAAGAGCGCCATGTCCAACCGATTTGTCATTTGGTGTGGAAATGCTAACAACATCAATGAGGAACACAGCAGCCAACGGTAGCTGAAAGAGAGCCTTGCAACATGAGTAGATGACCATATGTGATATGAGTGCAAATGCTTTGTGACGAATAGCCTTCATTTATGGGAACCGCAAAGGTGTGTTGCTTGTTTTTTATGGAGAACCTGCCCGGAACAAGTTGAAGGTGACATGTGGTGGAAATTTGTTTTTCGCTGCCTGCCCTGTTATTAGTTGTCTGCCGCTAGAGTGAAGTTGGAATGCAAATAGGAAAAAAGCGTGATTCATTCGTACCGATGCGACGGCGCCATTGTGCTGGATGTGACTTCCATGCTATATAGAGCCCTAGCGCACTAGTTGATGCTGTTTGAAGTACTGGGTTTCAGTATTCAGGACTTGAATGTGTGTACGTTATTCGTACAATCTCTTCATAGCTGGTAATTTTCGGATAGTCTCATCTATAAACAGTAGACAGACATTGGGAAAATGGACATTGAAGCTTTCGGACTCAACTTTAATGCAAAATTTGAAAAAAACATCTTACTTAATTGAACGATGATACATTCTCGTCAAACCACATCGCAAATGATCATATAAAATTGTTAAAAAAATTTGAGCCAAAAAGATAACTACTTGTGCTTAGATTGCATGGTCTGAAACTCGTTCGTGACTCTTATGCGGTTATTTTCCATGGTGAGACAATATGACTTGGCATTTCTCCATTGGCGGAACTAGACAATTAGTCTGGAGGGGGCCTGGAGGGGGCCTACCCGAAGATTTTTTTCGATTATAGAAATATTGAGAAGAGCGAAGAAAGTAGCGTAATTGTTGGGGACAGGTTATTTTAATTGATAAATCAAAACAAGTTTAATCAAATAATTAGGTCTATTCTGCGCCTCGATGAGTTGAGATGTCTTAAAAGAATCGAGTGTGGTGAATATAAGCCTCGTATTATTCCGTGTGGATCACATTGAGAATGGACTCACACGAGGTTACTGTAGTCACCTTACTCGATTCTCTTAAGGCATCTCCACTAACCGAGGCACAGAATAGACCTGACTCTATATAGAGTCAAGTTTGAACTGAATATATTAAAACTTCAAAGAACAACATTGAGTCAATGAACATTTTAAATTTATATTAAAATTTAGATTAATTTGGATAACGCGTTTAAAATCTTCAAAATTTTGTCGGTAGATACTCATCCTTCACAACTTCCTTCAGCTTCTTAACGTTTCTCTATAATGTTGCTATTGCTCTTCAATTGCCTTTAAACGTTTTTCGTGTACATTTCTAGATGACAACGATTGCTTGTGAAGTGAATATTTTTCGAAGCATTCCTTATGCAATGTAGTATAGTCATGAGCTTTTATTTTCTCGCCTAGTTTTCTCCAATTATTGAAAATAGTGCAAATAAATTTTTCATTTTGTTTTCGCAAAGCCTTTGCGCAAAAAAAGCAGCAAACATAGCAGAACACTTTATCATTGCTACGACTGTATTCCAACGTAGATGAGAACGACCGTTTTCCGATGAAGCTGATGGAGTTGCTAGTTGAGGAAGAACACTAGCGTTGCTTTCAACAGTTCCGGAATTATCAACGTTAGATGATTGGAATCTAATTTTTTGGTGTTCTGAAAGAACAGTGGAGAAGTAAATATGTTGTCAATATAATATCGGTCCTTTGGTTTTTGTATGACAAGTGATATTTTCAAATTGAGCGTTTTGATATGCAGCTATAAGCTTAAAGTTGCTCCTTACAAAAAACTCTGAAAATATCTAGGGTATGATGTTGTCCTTAATACCCGTGGTCAGGGTTTCCAATATATTTTTTACAAAATAACTATTAAAATGATGTAAAAAATGGAAAAACCTGGAACCTGTTCCACGATTATGTTTTCTTGAAAAAAAACAAATGTCTGGAGTATTAGGATATACCTACCTATCTCTTAATTTTTTCATATTTCATTTTGTTCGTTTGTCAAGATTGTACGGAGCTCTGTAAATCTACTGTTAGATAAAATGAAAATGCAATCTTTCTAAACATAGCAGTTTTACTTCTCGAATTATACTAACTGAATTTATCTGCAGTCAAAATATCACTGAATAAAAAGAACAGGTAACAGTAACAGTAGTTTAAAAAAACAGTGAGTAACATCCACACCTCTCACGCCAAAGTCACGAGTTCAAATCTCACCCCGGACAAAGTTACGAAACATTTTCCAAAAGTTATTTGAGTGACTACGACGGGAGATGAACCAGCCCAGGGCTGAAAATCTTGATAATAAAGGAATTAAAAAAAAAACAGTAATTTAAAAATTCAGAGATTATTTTTCGGTTTCTACAATGTGGATATTTTAAAGCCATTCAATGGAATTCAATTTAAGTTTCTTATTGAATAACTCTTTGAAAGATCTGTGAGCAAATCATCAACCCAGTTTGTTTTGAAGTGGAATACTATGAACAATACAATGAAAATTTATAAGTTATATCGAGCTAAATTTCTAAGGAGAGTTAAAAAATTTTGAAGGAGATTTCCGAGGTTTATTTCATCAAAACCTATTGAGAACTTCACGGCAGTTCGAAAGAAATATCCATGGGGAATTTGAGGTTAAACTTAGGATTTTGTTTGAGATTGATAGTATTCTAGGGCATCGAAATTCCATGGAAATTTTTCGAAATTTTATGAAGGTATAGCAAAACAGATTAACAACTACAGTATAGGGAAAATAACAAATGCACCCTTTTGAATTTTTAAATTTTCAAGTACAGTCTACATAATGGCATCAGATTTGCCTTGTTAGAAGGTTTGGCCAAAAATTTGTTTTTAAATAATTTTAAATTGAAAAGTTGAACAAGAATGAGTTCTTTGGCAAAAAATTTATTCTTTTGAAATAAACTAATTTGAAAAAGAAAATAAATGGTTATAAAATTTTCAAACATTGGTGTGTAAATAAAGTTTTCAAATATGGTGGTAATTCTAAAGACTTTGAAGCACAGTTTATAAATTCAACACAGTTTGAAATTCAGGTTACTTCTATTGTCTAGACATAGAGAGTGTCAAATATGACTGTTTTGTATGAAAAACTGTAGATGTATTGATTATATTGGCCACCACTGTTTACTAGGAACTATTTCAGCCAAAAA
This sequence comes from Aedes japonicus, assembly GCA_034211315.2. NCBI lineage: Eukaryota > Metazoa > Arthropoda > Insecta > Diptera > Culicidae > Aedes > Aedes japonicus. The sequence goes on along the minus strand of JASCZW010004313.1, from coordinate 23,088 downwards.
TAGAACCTTTTGATTGAAAATCAAATCCTTTAAAGAAATCTTAAGTTTAAATGTTAGACAACAGTTATAATAAATGCGAAGTGAATTTTGATAAAATCTGACAAACAGACCCATTATGCAATCTATATCGACTACTACTGGTACTGAAGTCAACCTCAATAAATGTTATGATTTCAGAAATTTACCTGATTACATGTTTACCTTACTTCTAACCCAAGTAACAAATTCAATTTTAAGGTACACTTGAAGAAGTTTTCAAGACTCATTTGATAAAACCACGCATAAAACTAGATATTCTTCATAACATCGATAAAACAGCCATAAAACCCTCTTAAGTTCCAAAAGGCCCATACTACAGGAGGTTCTCAAGACTATTTCCCAAGGTTCGCTTAAAACTTGATAGTTTTATCGGTGCATACTTGTAATGACATTCAAGACATACTTAAAACTATGATAAAACTACCACAAGTTTTGATAGTTTTATAATTTTCCTCTTTAAGAATACTTCCAGTCTGTCACAAATATGCTTCGAAGATTCCGTTCTGCTAAATGGGGACTTTTTTTTGTTTATAGTTGAGTAGAAGCTACTATATTTCTCTTCCAAAGTGGATACGTATGTAAATTAATTGTCAAGGTGACCATAAATGCATCTCCTTTTTGCCTGCGTTTGATGAATTTTTCATGCGACATTCAGTTTATTGGTGTTTCATAACATAAAAGTTCGAAAATTCTAATGCGCCTCTGAATTATTGCTAGAACACTGACTTATTTAAAAAATAAAACAAATAGTAGAAAATTTAACTATTAGGTGAAAAGGCTGATAAATTGTTAGATCTTGAATAAATTGTGTCTACAATCCATTTTATGTTTCAAAATGTATTTTAAACAGCATTGTTTGTTCGTACCATTGGAAAAATTAGAGTTTTGTTGCATACTTATGAAAATGACTACCATTCCGAGGGAATCCAGAATAGCCACGCTTACCATTTTTTCAATGGTTTTATCGAAAACTATCATAAAACGCAAACAAAACTTATATTGCTTGCACAAGAGTAACAGATTTTTCGAGGAGCGCGATAAGTTCATATTTATTTTTTCTGTTCTTGAAAACGATAAGTTACGCTTGAATAAAACTTGTTTGAATTGCTAAAGGTAAACAATTCTTTCATAATATAGCCATAAGATCAGTGTGAAAAAGGCAAATCATAAACAAAGAAAATGTGAACGTGCAAATCAAAAGTGCCTATGCATAATTGTTTTGCTTAGTCATAATTACAGTTTATAATTTATTGTTTTTATTCACCAGCGGAAGTCGATAAAAAAAATTAACTTGAATATGCTGACAATGGTTTTGGGAATAATAACAGATAGTATTATTGCCTCTATGGCGGAAACATCTGTTGAGCGAAACATGATTTTTCCTCTTGATCTATATGCTTAACCTAACGTCGGAAGAAGTGCGCTGTGTAGTAGATCACTGAGCGATTCCAGCGCACTGCTTCCGACTTTAGATTTAACGGTGGTGGAAATACGATAACGCATTGCGATAACGCACTACCTGGGACGTTAGGTTTATCAAGAGTTATGTTTTTCGGTTTTCAACTGCCGACACATTGACCATTTAATTTGATTCGTTACACAAAATAGGACGCTTAACGCATAGACCCTTCTGATAAGTCTCAGCGATGGTAAAAAAAATATTGGTCGTTGATGGCTGATATGAAGGAGTACTCAATATATTGGATAGGTTTTTATTGAATTTCCACTTGAACGATCTACTATTTTATATTTTCTTTCACCTATGGGCGTCCATCGTCCAGTTTGTTTACTTTTCACATAATGTTCTTTATCAAGAGTATGTGCTCTTATTCGAAATCAAATGGTTCTAAGAGCGTTTTATGGCAGCATTTTCAAGATACATTTATCTTAAAGAAGAATGTCATATAAACTTTTTCAAAACTTTTATCAGGTTTTATGAAAGTTGCGAAACGATGTCTTGAGAGGGGAATCAAGTATCTTATAAAATTACTTATAAGGTGAATTACACTTATAAATGATGTAGTTTTATGGAGGTTTCTTCAAGTGTTCTTTAATCACTCCTAAGAACTGTTAATCAATTACAATCACCTTAACTTGTTACTTAACTACCATAGAACATGAATAAAACCAATTTGCATTTGAATTGTTACTTGGGAAAGCTACATTTTCGAAAATATTATCGTTAATGAATAAACTTCTATCTCCATATTTTGCTTATGGACATTCGTTAGCTTCGAAACATTTAATCAATGTGGGGAGTCTATACTCTACTAAATTGTTCGTACAAGAGAAAATAATACCGTGAATTCTAAAATGCGCTTATAAACAAAACTCGTTATTGTAAAACCTTTTTGAATAATAAAATTAAAATACGTACACAGAAAAGTGTTTCAAATCTTATGTTTCAACATAACAGGCTCTACATTTAACTGTCGCTATTATTTTAGTTATGGGTCTAGTGGTTTTAATATTAATAGAATTGAATTATTAGAATTTAGAATTGTTTAGGGCACAGGCGTTGGGCTTTTTTTAAGCAGTGTTTCGAAGCAAACACTACTAATCTAACAAACACTGTAATCTATAATTAGAACTGCCAATATTAAGACATTAATTCTTCTGCTTACTTCTGATCTATCGGCACATACCTTCAGCAACGAGAATAAGACTAAGAAAGTTTCATAACCATGGAATAAAGTCCCCAATTGCAAGGACTTTTTAAAAGAATGCCGATTGCTTTCCGATCAAAATTGTTTGTTCTTCAGCTCCGTAATCTGTAAATAAACTAACAATATTGTATGAGTGCGATTCCGTGCATGTGTGCGAAGGCAAACTGAAATAGACCAGTTCACGATTTGCTGCAAACGTCAATTTCCTCAACCCGCTACTTAGTTTTACCCATCCGCTCTCGAAAACAGTCAACCAAACAATGTCGAGTTCTATGATCACAAACTCGTCTACTAGCAGGTTATGAGAAACTTTTAGTTTGTCATTGATCTTTAGATTGGCAATGTGCATGTCTTCTTTCACTTACTCTGAAAGAAATGTTAGCCAAAGTGACTCGGACGACAAACGGGATGCTTCGTTTAGAAACAAACAAATGGAAGAGACAACAGGCTTCACGTTACAATACCAGTGCCCTATATCCATGGTTAACAAAGAAGAGAGGAAACACGGGCTCTCTCATAAGCTACAGTGATGCCATAGCTCTACAGCGCTCTACAGCGAAGCAATATTTATCGTTGGGTACTTATAGACCTTTTCCCTACCCTCTGACCGTTGTCAATTTTTTTCTCTTTTCTCTCTCCCTCCTTTATTCAATCTGGTGTAGGCAGAAGAGTACTGATATTGAAATATTTCCGTGCGTTTGCAAATGAATTTAAATTGAACGTTATTCGAAGCGATTTTTCCAATCACTGTCGGGAGCTTGTAATTTTAGGTCGCCCAATTCACGACGTACTTGAAGTCGAACGAATGGCTGTACAATAAGTTAATTCATCATTAAACTTCGGTTTTCCGTATTGAATACAATTATTTATTTAATAGTACATTTAAAAAAATTAAGCCATTTTATACTCCATTTGGATAAACTACATATGAATCACAAATATATGTAAATTAGAATGCAGGTGATGGAAATGAAAAAAAAATATCACTCCTTACTCTACACCGTGTCCAATATGTTCTCATGCAAATTCAAACTTCGCTAATTTAGCAAAAGTTATTCGGGTTTACTGGTAATTTTTTTGATTGAAAAGTAATATTTCGTGGACCAATAACAGCATATGTTTCGGAATAACTCTGCCTTTAGCCTTTGTGACAAGCTTCAAAAGTACGACTTCCAGCGGCATTTCGTCCCAAATTCAAAGGATTACGACTTCGAACTTTACTTTCAACAACATTTATGACCACACACAATAATTCTTAGATCTAGTCACACTCATCTTTGGCCAAAAAGTCGGTGAAATTTACCGAAAACCACTTTTGCCAAATTTGTGTATGAGAAGGCGTTCCGTCTTGCTGCTGAAACACGTAATCATCCTTAACGTACATTTTTAATTTGTTTGGCTTCACCACACTCAGCAAAATTCTTTCCTTGATGAAAACAAGTGGCAACGTGCCGAGCTTAAAAATATACCTCCCACCCATCACGGAAGCGGCGTTTTGAAACCGTCAAATGTTTCTGGGACGTCCTTAGACCTGCAGACCCATATTCAGTCGGTTTGAAAATGGTAAGACTGCTGCAGGACAAATAACTTTTCATCGGAAAAGACATAAAGGGTGTCCACGATGAAATTGCCACACTATGAAATTGCTCTAACTTTTTAACCGTTGGGTAGAATTTAATGAAAATTTGGGTGGATTTAGTTCATAGTGCATTATTTACATCCTGCAAGTTTTAAAGTCCTGTGATCGCGGAAATGGAGTCGAAAGAACAGCTCGTGCGTGATAAAATCTTGCGCATTCATCACGAGAACAAGGATCTCTCGCATCGTTCCATCGCTAAAACGTTGGGAATCGCGAATTCCACGGTGTCGCGAGTGATTAAGCGGTTCGAGGAACGGTTGACCACCGATCGGAAGCCCAGAAGTGAAGGAAAAATATTCCGTACAACTTCAAAAATCACAACCGCGTAGTTGGGGCCTTCAACCGAAATCCGAACGCCTCCGTTCGGGATGCGGCTAAGAAGCTGCACCTAAGCCGAAGTTTTGTCCAGAAGGCCAAAACTAAGGCTGGGCTTCGAGGCGTTCAAGGTATAAAGGCCCTAATCGCGACGAGAAGCAGAACAAGTCCACCAAAACCCGTGCCAGGAAGTTGTACCTCTACATGCTGACGAAAGTTGAATGCTGCATCATGGACGACGAAACATATGTGAAGGCCGACTTCAAACAGATCCCCGGCAACCTGTTTTTCACGGCCAAGGATAAGTTCAGCGTTCCGAACATGTCCGCACTCAGAAGATGTCCAAATTTGCGAAGAAATTCCTGGTTTGGCAAGCCATCTGCACGTGCGGGAAGCGGAGTGCATCTTTCGTTACCCAGGACACGATGAACGGACAGGTGTACATAAAGAGTGCCTCCAGAAGCGGCTGCTTCCTCTCACTGAAGGCCCACAACGTCCCAACAATCTTCTGGCCGGATTTGGCCTCATGCCACTACTCCAAGGACGTGCTGAAGTGGTATGCGGACAATAAGGTCAATTTCGTGCCGAAAAATGTTCAACCCTCCCATCACTCCGGAGCTCCGCCCCATTGAGAAGTACTGGGCGATTATGAAGCAGCACCTTCTTAAACGACCTAAGGTAGTGAAGACAGTCGAGGAACTGAAGAAAGTATGGGTTTACATGCAAAAAACGGTTGTTTCACAGGTTGTGCAGAATCTTCTGGCCGGGGTTAAGGCCAAGGTGCGGGCATTTGCGTATGGACTGTAAATAAAATACGAGTAAAATGATAAAAGGAAGTTTAATAGTTATTTCTCAATCCCTGAAAATTTTATGGCAATCGGATGAAAACTCGAATTTTGCAAATAAATTTTGTGTGTGGCAATTTCATCGTGGACATCCTTTAGTACCGTCTAGCGTGCTCGTTTTTTCTTCTTGAAAGATTCCGAAACTTGGTGAACTTTACGTTTCCTTAAAACTTGGCATCCCAGGTCCTGTTTAAGTACATTGTGCATGATGACTATTTTGCGTACAGAGCGTTGTGATTTTCGTCGTATTTGTTCCCTAAAGGTCTTACTCGTTAAGTCCCGGCCATCAAGCAAGGAAATCTCACGATACCTTTCAATGGTTTGATTCCCGAAATCACACTTTCGCCCAGGACCTTCAAACTCTTAAAAAAAGTTCCAGGGCGCTCTCCTTCCAAAAACGTTTTCACCACCGCACGAAATTCTTTCATCGTTGACAAAAGATGCATAGTTTGAAAGACACATTTAATTTTCTGCGTTATCTAAAGTACATGAAGATTTGACTGAAATTAATGGGATATTTCATGTAAATTTAATTCAGATGCCTGAATCTAGTATGTTGTATAGAAGATTGCGAAAAATTTCATTTTTACGCTTCCTTTCGTTTGGAATCAAACGAAGGGAATTTTTACGCGCCTGTCAAAATTCATTACTTTCTTCTGTGTGGATATACACTGAAAATACACTGAAAAAATATTTCACTTAGCAACTACTGGAAACACAAGTAGATATTTTCCAATACTAAAATAAGTGACTTTACAATAAATATCACATGGACAAAAAAATTCTACTTGATTAATCATTTACATTTCACTGCACACATAAGATTTACTTTTAGAGATTTTTCAGAGCATTTTTCACTTCCCGAATCACATGAATGTTAAGTGAATTCCTAGTGGATATTTTCCACTGTTTATGCGATTATGTTTTTTTTGGACGTAATCAAACAGAATTTTTGATTGTTTGTGTGAGCACAGTGTAATATTGCACCAATACATCGAAAGTGTTATGAACTATTGCTTCACAACTACACAGATGAAACATTGAATTTTCTTCGTTATCTAATGCACGTAAAGGGAATGCTAGATTTGGCAGAAAATTATGGGATATTTCATGTAAACTTAAGCCAGATAACGCCTGAGTCCAGCCTACTGTATGAAAGATTGCCAATATTGTTGTATGGCGCATGAAAAGTTGCAAACAATTTTGTTGTTTACGCCTCTTTTAGCTTGGATTTAAACGAGAGAATATTTTACACGCTTGTGAAAATTAATTATTTTTTCTGTGTACGACGAGATGAAATAGTGTATGAGTATATTTTGGATTCAGTGTAGATATTTGAATACCCAGTTACACTCGGTATTCGTACATTGAATTTGCCTGTTTTGCATTCAGTGATGGCAGATTTACAAATTTCTCTGTTATCACAATTTTTTTGTAATTATTGTTTCACTTTATTGCGTGACATAATTAATGGATGTTTCGTAATAGACTTTTGAACAATTGGTAGTGTCATAAAAGAACTAAAACAATATTCTTCGTCATCTTTTACTTGGCTTTTATGTGCAAGAAGTTGTTTTTTGAAGCATTTCCACGGTTCTTAATTAAAGATGATGGGAACTAGCAATTAGGTTCATACCGTACAGCAGATTATTTCAAACAACCTTATGCCTAACCAAATACTGGCTGTCAACTGGCTTACACCGGACATGTGCAATTGCGTTTTCCCAGCTGGCTGCTAACTGACGAGAATATGCATTGGTAAGTAAAAGAAACTCCATTGAAACGAACTCTTTACCTGTGAGAATTGAATTGGTCTCGGTCTTCAGTTCATAATTCACTGCCGTTCGTACTATAAGCTGCAGCGCATGGCTTTCTGTCGGAAAAATGTCAAAAACAATACTCTGCATATAAAAGCTGACTAAAAGTAAGTTGGTATGCACAAAAAGACCTGTAAAAACTCCATTCATGGCTGCTTAACAATACTTTTATTGAAACTTCAAAGTTACAGCATTAGATGGTTACATTTCTCCAGTTCGTACGAAATCTTGAACCTTCGCTCATCAGCACCCGCACACTGGAAACGGACTTGGAATCAGCGCATCTCTTCCATTTTACCGCATTTGCTGGAGGTCCTTGACTACCCTGCAACTTAATCGAAGTCGTTGCTTTGAAATTGCCCAGTATTTCTAGATTGGTCGAAATTCCGGGCATTTAGGAGGACTCATTAGCTTGGGAACAAAATCGAGCTTATTGGCAGAACCACCGTGGAATAGTGGCAGCTGGCCAAATCGGGCCAAAATATAACCCCCCCCCCCCCCCCTCCCCCTATGCTTGCGGATGAACGGCAATCCTCGCTTTTTTAAGCATTCTTTGAAGTAAACTTGGGATGTCTTAGTGGAGGATGAGATGAATGGTTCCTTTTTCAGGCAACTACTGCAAATTTCTTCCAAAATCATGGCTTTCATCGCGAAGTTGCTGGCAAGCACGAACTCAAATCTTTCCGGCACATCCCCACGTCCAGTCGCGATGTGAATCTTTTGTCAGGTGAAGCTTATTAAAATCGAGTTTGACGTATGCTACGTCATCGTTCAAGGTACAGCCCTTGTGTTTCGTCAAAACATGGTCGTACAAGAGCCTTCCTGGCTTTGTACGACTTGAAAACCTTCCTGGCAAGGGTGTTCCGCACCGCTACAAAGTTGGCGTTGTACCTTCTGGCCACATCCCGGATCGAAAGGCCGGGGTTGGCGTTAACGCAACTCAACACCGTACTGACAATCCCTGGTTCCAGTTTTTTCATACGTCCGCTGATTCCATTCCACACTCAGAGTTTCCTTGTCGGTTTTGAGCACTCGACAAACTGTTGTTTTTGGCATCTTCAGCACTTAAGTCTGCTTGGAACTGGACCATTCTGAATTTTCCAGATGTTTGTGCACAACACTTATTCTTCTTTCGAGTTCTCTTTGACGTTATTTCTGAACGCGATCGACTTCTTTGACCAGTTGTTCTCCAAAGAAGTGTCAACAAACCACTGGTTGGTTTTGGTTGCAAAAATACCCACTGTGCACTGACATCGATCAACCGGGGGCCTAGCCATCGGCTGCCTGACCAACGACTTTCTGAGGAGTTCTACCAAAAATATAATAAATTTACATAATATTGACACAATTATCGATACTTTAAAGTCAACTTAATAATTGTTACTAGCACAAATCGAATCTACGCTTCTCACTTATAGAGCCTTTCAACATAGAAATCTACTCAACGTATAACAACATCACTAACACTAGCGTGACCTACTGGCATCGAACGACGAATCAGACCAACGGCAAAGCTAATCCCGATTCCCCTCGCACTCTCAAAAAAGTCACGTCAGCCAACTTTTCCCAAATTGAACGTCAAACCTTGTCCACTTCCGTCGTACGACCGAACCCTCACAATCTGTGACCTAGCTGGCTCTCAATAATCCACTTAACTACTTCGAAAACTACATTTGCATCAACAAAGAGACGGAAAAGATTCATCTTGGCGTGCCGAATATCAACTTCCGGCCCAGTCAAATAAGGAGAAACCTTCCCCGGGATTGTTTCCCTCAATCAACACGATGCCGCAGCAAAACACCGCCCGACACCGCCGGGAAACTATGTACCCGCAATGAAATTAATTTCCTCAACCCCTCTCAAACCCCATCTTCTTGCTGCCTTCCGAGTGCCGACCGAGTGCCACGTTCGTGGTAAGCAAAAACTCATACATCGTCCTCTGGGTCATACTGATAAGCCATAGTTTGTTGGTATCAGGCTCCGAGGTTGTTCAACGACGTGCTTAGATGGCAATAATCCGGAATTACTGTCATGAATGTTGAACCGAGACCGGGGAGATGGAGTGAAAAACCGCAATAAACTTCCTCTCGGTCGGTATTTGCGTTCCGCTTCCGGGGCTGGAAAAACTAAAACCTCAACTGGAGGAAGGAAGCCGGTTGTAATCCTCGGGAATTAATAGCTGTCTCCTAGTTGAATCGAATTGAAATTGGACTTGTGTGTTTTTTTCGACTTGCGAGAGATTAGTCCAATTTCTGGGTTGCAGTTCAGATGTGATCGAAGTTTTGCGGGGGAAAATTCCCGGAAAGTTTCTCTTTAATGTGGTAATTCCGAAGGGAGGGAAAGGTCGGTTAAAGTTGAAATCTGAGACGTATAAGTATGGCATCTAATCTTCGCTGGAAGTTATCACAAGCAGCATGTCCAATCTGAAATGGGATGGGAAAGACGTAAGACATTTTCTGGACCCGTCACGCCCGATGTCAAGTGAATGAAGTGGGGCACATTTTTCGCATCCTTCTTGGAAGCATCCTTGCCATCAACGCCTGCCTCGTGTGTGTTTGTAAGTGAGCTTGACTGCCTGTCTTCTGGCTTCGGAGAGTGAATATTTAGTGTTATTTGACGAGGCAGGCCGTGCAAAAAGTCTAAAGTCAGCAAACAATAAAAACGGAAATCAGTGGGCGGTTTCCTCTTGCAATGAAATGGTCGGTTGTGATCCTTTGTGAACGCGTGTGCAGGGCTGTAGCACGTGGCCATTAAACCTAACGACTGTTTACCGTCTTCTGTGTTGATGGTAATCTATACCCCCAGGTGGTGCCACTTGATGCTGGCGCCGGAATCAGCCGGAAAAAAACAATGGGTGGTAATTGTTGATTCTGGCAGTTGAGTTTTCGTTGGGGAATACATTTCGTCGGAATACCGTTGAATGAATGGCATCGGTTCCGAGAATGGCGTTTCTGTGCTTGAACGGGAATCGTTCGATGATGAGATGTTGAAGCCGGTTCGCTTCACGGTGAGCTCTGTAAATTTCAGGGCTTACATTGCTGTTTTGACAGTTATTAACGCGTTGATGATTGAGGGCGTTGTGAAAGGTAAAATCCCCTCAGGCCTAATATTTTCTGAGACTCACTCGCCATGAAACTGAACAATATGCGTAATTATTTATACGCAAGCATGGCATATTTCATTCACTCGAATTATGATCAGAGCTGCAATGAAAAAACAGACAATCTCACTATTACAAACGAGTTATTATAAGCTATCATGTAATTCTCAAACCATCATGCAGTCGTGAGGTTCCTTGTCATACAATATTAGACGCAGCAAGCTTTTTCTAGTGGAATTTTAAGGAATATGCTCACGTTGACTTGTGATAATTTGTCTTATATTTTTAAAGCTTCGGAGTTGTTCTGAGCGGAAATGAGCCAGAATAATCAGCCGTAGCATCACTGTTGTGCTCAAAATACAATCGATTTGCAGCAAATTTGTTCGTACTGCTAGCCATACCCAGTCCGTCAGATAAAACCGATCCGGCATTTACATCATCCTCTCTAGTCTGGAGAAGGGCGAGAACGTTTAATGTGCCCTTTACTGACCACACCTGGTGATCTGACAGATGATTGTCGAAGCCTCATTATGTCATCATGGAATATGAGACTTACGCCAAGGCGGACTTCCAGCAGCTTCCGGGTCTACTGTTCTTCACCGCCATACACAAGTTTGATGTTCCGGAGGAAGTAAGGAAGCAGACACTTTCAAAGTTTGCCAAGAAATACATGATTTGGCAAGCGATCTGCTCATGTGGTAAACGGAGTGCACAGGGTCACTTTCGTACCCAAACACATGAACCCCCTCAACGCACCGGAACTAAGGCCTATCGAAAAATATTGGGCAATTATGAAGCAGGCACTACAGAAGCATCCTATAGAGGTCAAATCTGAGGCAGACATGAAGACATGGGTTTCCGTACATAAGAAGCTGCAGCCAGATGTTGTACAGAACCTAATGAGCGGAGTTAAGCGCAAGAAGCGAGCGTACGGTTTGAAGTTCAATGAAATAAATATGCCAAAAGCTTTCTAATGGGTTATATTTTATGGTCTGAAAGTTTGATAAAGATCGATCAACTATAAAATTTTCAAAAGCGTTTTTTCCGTGTTGCAATTTGATATGAGACACCCTTCAGCTAGAAGAGCTTAACTTATTTTCTGTCTTGTTTTCCCAATAAACATCCAACTTCATGAGTGGTTCCAACAAAGGATCCTGTTGTAGGTTTTAATTGGTTCAAATCAGACCTCAGACGTATTAAACCACCTTGCCGGTCCATTCAAAAACCAAAATCACACTTTGTTGGTTACAGCATCCCTAATGGTTGTCTAAACCGGTCCAGACCGGCTATTTACGATTTAAAAACTACAAGGTACAGCCCCATTGGGTTGTTCTTAATGATGACGTAGGACTACGCTCCTCCCTACGGATTCTCCCTTAGCTCAGTCAGTAAAGGCGCAGCTACAAAGCAATACCATGCTGGAGGTGACTGGGTTTGATTCCTGGTCTGGTCTAGGAATTTTTCGTGAAGGAAATTTTTCGACTCTCTGGGCATAGGGTATGATTGCACTTGCCATACAACCATACTAATGTAAAAATGGTACCTGGCATCGAAAGTTCTCAGTTAATAACTATGCAATAAGCTTATTGTGAAAGCATGCTAAAAAAAAATGCTAGAAGAAAAAGACAAAAAGACAACGCTACTACATGGAAAACATTTAGATTGTACAAAGCAATATTAATACTAGCAATATTAGCCTAATATTGTTCAAGAGTTCTTTTACAAGCCATGTTGGTGTATTCTGGTTGATTTGGTACTTAAAGATATTTTTTTTGGGATGTGCTAAGTCTCCAAACTGTCCTGGAGTTTAGAACTCAAGATCTAAAGTTGCAACAGCAGCTTTATCCGCTAAACAATGTTATGCTATGTATTCAAACAAATTCTTTGAATGTCATGGAACACCAACAAACATTATGAGATGTAGAAGGAGATGGTGATGAGCGAATATCACCATGAAAGCAATTAAGAGCAAGTGTTGAAAGTTCTGTCAGTGTACGGTAGGTTGGAAATAGAATAGAAGTCATGAAAATTGAGCGAAAGGGCATGGGTAAAGTAGTACTCGAACCAAGGACGTTACCTTTGCCTAACATCCCACTGCGGGGTAGGTCGAGGCACGGACGAACCCGCCACCTCAACAGGCAAAAGTAACGTGTTGGTACGCACTCATGTACTTCTGATAGCTGTGTGATAGCTTCTAGCGGTAGTTTGTATGCACTCTGTTTTGATGCGCACATGGGCGAGGAACTCTCTCCTTTTTGGGTTTGTTTTGATTCGCAACGTCTGAGAAAAACAGACATTATGAGATAATCTTGGGATATTCTAAGCGAAACAACCTAACTTAGCCTTGTTATCCATTTAAGCACCTGGTACAACTGTAGACATTAAGTTTTGAAGGACAGTTGTAATAACGTGAAACTAAGAAGTTTATCCAATGTCTGTGGACCAGTGTTGGTGACTGCCGAAAAAATCAGTGAAAATTATTTATTCTTATCCGTGCTTGAAACAACCGTATCGATGATTGTATTGGTAAAGGCAGTTGCTGACCAGAAACTCAGAGAGTGAACAAGATTATACGTTTTGTAGATTACTTCATTTCACCACGCAAGTCGAATAGACAACAGCTCTGCCTACTTGTGATTCACTCTTCGTTGATTGAGTGGCTATGGAAATACGACCCAGTAGGATCGCCAGTTCATAATGTTCGGAGACGAGAGATGATAGCATTCATTTGAACAGAATCTTTCATTGTCTTTTGGTTCGAATGACAGTGTTGGAAGTTTTGTTAAGTATGTACCGTCTGGGAAAAATCGGCCTACTCGATTGATTTTTTTTATTTTCCTGTCACAGGTATACTGTGACTTGTACTTGTGACAATTTCTCAGGACTATTGACACAATATGTTATGATCACCTTATGAATTTTATATCACATAGCATGTGAGGCAAACCGTTATCGAGATTTCAGTGCAATGGGTATAGGGGTTAATTATAGAAGTCCAGTCGAGCAACTCGACTCGACACTTGTCACTGTCGAGTCGATAATGGAGGTCAACTTTTCCAAATGTCTTTGAAATATTACATTATGTAGTAATTCGGGACTTTCATCAATTTTGCTGTCATTTTTGAGAGCTGAAGAACAGGTATTGACATTTTTCACTCTTGTTTTGTGAATTTCTCTAATGTTTTTGTTAATCAGAAAAACTCATTGGGGCGCTGTGCCAATGTTGCGATTTGAAATACCTTGCGGGGAAGTTATTAATTAATATGTGGACAAGTGTCAATAAACATATTTCAAAAATGATACAGAAGAGGGGTTATTATCTATTCATCACCATTTATATGTGATGATACTGAAGCTATTGACAGTACTACATAATTCTTTAAACATTTAACATTAAAAGTTGCTGTATAGATATGCGTTGATCGGTCTCATTTTAACGATTTTATCTCGAAGTTCTCTGACCTTCTGGTAAAGCATTCAATCTTTTTCCTAACCTTCTGGTATCCTGAGTAGGGACTTTTTCAGAATCGAGGATTTTTTTTTAAATTTTTGGAGGATTCTTTGAACTTTGGAAGAATTCTCAAAACTTTTTTGATATTGATGATTTGCTAAGCTTCTTGTTTTTTTATACTTCTCTGCTAAACTTCAGCGAAGTTTTCTTGACGATCAAATCTCTCAAACGAGGTGAGATGGTAACCAAGGAATTCTAATTCCTACATGAGGTTGTGTCCTAGCTCAAAGAACGAGGTTGGAGAGATGGTGTTCACCATGTTTTTATATGGTGCCATGAGCAATGAATATCTTTATGATCATATGAATGATTTTAGTATTGACTGCTTCTTCTGTTTGCCAGTGATTTTCCCTTGAATTTCAGGGACAAAGCTCTTTGCTGTTGAAATTCTGGGATGTTTTCTCCTGAACTTTTATCAAGTTTCCTCATAAACGTCTAGACAGTCATTCCTGATTTTCTTGTAAATATACATCTAACAACCCAACCTCACCTTCCAGGAACAGTTCATAATTTTTTTGCTGAACTTAGTTACTGTCTAAACTTCTGACGAGTTCCATGCTTAGCTGCAAGGAAAACCTCTCCAAAACTCTGGGAAAGTTCTCTCCAGAATTTCTTGAACAATATTCTTAAATTTCTTGGAAGTTTGTTCCTAATTTTCAGAGAAGTCCTCTTCGGAACTTTATGATAGTTGTCTTCTGAACTTCGGATAAGTTTGCTCCTAAATCTCTGAGAAATTCCAACTTTAGCAACTAGTAAGTATCTCCTATACTTCTGAAAAGTTTCCTGTAACTACCCAAACTTTTGGTATTCCTAAACCTCGAGACTTTGAGCTTCGAGCCTCATTTTGAACTTCTGAAATGTTCGATTCTGAACTTCAGGAAAGCTCTCTAGCACTTATGATTGATTACGAGCTTATTCTATTTGAACATCCGATAAGTCTCATACTGAACCCCGAAGAAAATTTTATCAAAACTTTGGGAAAGTCTGCTGTAGAATTTCTAGAGTTCCCTTAAATTTGTTTGTTGAAAGTTTCTTCCTGAATTTCTAAGAAGTACTTTTTTTGATCTTTTGGGAAGTTTTCTCCTGACCTTATGTGAAGTTTGTTCCTGAAATTCTGAGAAAACCTTGCTCAAACTACTAGGAAGTACCCACTATTCTTCTTGAAAGTTTCTTTCTTTTATTTGAAGAGGTTTCTTTATGAACTTTGAGAAATTCCCATTCTGAAATTCTGAAATTCAGAAATGTTCTCTTTTGAGCTTTGGGAAAGCTCTCTAGCATTTCTGAAAAGTTACATTGGGAAGTTTATTTTGGAACTTTTGATAAGCCTTTCCCTGAACTTCACAGAAGTTCTCTCTTGAATTACCAGGACGTTCTGAGCTTTGTGGAAGTTTGTTTCTGAATTTGTGAGAAATATTAGATAACGCCCTCTCTGGTTAGTTTCTTCCTGAACTACGGAAAAGTTTTTTTTCCTGACGTCTGAGAAAACTCCAAAACTTCGGGAATGTTCCAAACATCCAAGAAGTCGTCTCCTCTAAACTTCTTAATGAAGCTCTGAGAAGTCTTCTTCTGATTTTCTGGGAAGTTCTGTCCTTAACTTCTGGGAAAGTTGATCTAGAACTTCGAAAATGTTTGGTCCAGAATTTTTCGGTATATTCCTTCTTGAACTACTTAGAGCTTTTCTTTCTATGCTTCAAGAAATTTAGGATTTATTTCATAAAACACTTAACTCGTTGGTCGATTAGCTAATCCCATGTGCAAATGTACTGCAATAAGGCGTTTAGAAGTACCTTAGGAAACACCCAAGGTTCTGAGATTAATTTAAAAAGCTCTTCACATTTACTACTATTCTGAGTTTCCGTCTGGGTTTGCAAACTAGGATCACAAACGAGAAAATTTAATTTACTTTTTGTTATTTCGACTCAAGGTTCATTGGTGGTCCTAATGAATTGAGCTCTTGGTTCCTACCACTCTCTGTTAAGCATTAGTTTTACTGGCTCCATGCCGCAAAGCCTCTTACGATATCCACATTACATTTAATTAGTTCAATGAGCTATTCAAACTGACGGTAATTTGTATTGTTTATAATAAGATTAGACATTTTTTGCTAGAAGTAAATTGTTTTTCTATTAATTCACCTGCAAAAAAAACTGGTTTAGTGTATTTCTTATCTTACTAAACGAATTACCACGAATCGATAAAAATCGCAGATCAAAACAAACTCTCAAACGACAAAATCTGACAGATCACTCACTAGTTTCTGAGCGATCGATTGAGTCGACTAACTCGACACAATTTCGTCGATCTCGACATCTGTAATAGCAAAGTGACGGTCGACTCGATTTCTATAATTGGCCCCATAATATCCATATCGTCGATTATCGTTCGTTGAACAAACATTAGCTTATTTTCTATTTCAACAAGAATGCATAAATTTTTGTTTTCTGACGTATGAAAAATCTTTTGTACCGGACAGGGAATCCACTGCATCCTTACCAATACAAACTAAGTAACTTGTGCCATTATCAGTATCTACCAAAACAGAAAATACTGGCCTAAAGAAACACATGTAACCTCATATTAACATTTGGCGTTTAGTTGCTACATATTTTCTGTTTTTCCACTGTATATACTGGCTACACTGTACTTTTCGGCTTCCGATCCGTTTTTGCTCTGAACGCAGTACCACACAATCACCAAGTGATTCGATCGGAAGCTTCGAGCACTAGCACACAATCGAATCAGGAATCGAAAATGAATCACTAACAGAAGCCAACGAACGAATCAATAAATTGTACAAGCAAGCAGTGATGAACACGCATACAATTGGCAGTTCATTGGCAATTCAAGCTATGTTCATTCAATGCGAACACTGGCCCATCCGTTTTCGGTTTGAGAGGTGAAGCAGAACTTCTCATTGTGTGCGTCTATTGAATCAAAGAAGAGCGTGCAACGAATGATATATGATACGATTGGAACCATCCTTGCTGTGGACGTTTCAAAATATTCATTGAATATGTTTGAATATCCTTCGAAGCTTTGTACAGCCCAAAATGCTACGGTTACTACTGTATATCTTAAGTTCTGAACAAGGTCAGTTTTTCTGAACTTTAACATCCCAAGATAATCTGATAATAGCTGGTGACCTTACAGAAGATTCACTGAATGTGTTTGAATACATATCGTCACCTTTCATAGGTTATAAAGCTAATTTTACGACTATGGATTCTAACTGGGGTACTCAAGGGCAGTTTTGGTGACCTAGAACATCCCAAGATATCTCATTATATCTGTTTACCTTACAAAAGACTCAGTCAATTTGGTCAAACACATATTGCTATTTTTTTTGCTCAAGAAAGCTACAGTTGCAACTGTAAATGTTAAGTTTGATAAGTTTGATTTCCAGGATAGTTTGGATAACCTAGAACATCCGAAGATTGTCTCATAATGTATGTATTTCTTCCTAGATATTCAATGAATATGTTTTAGTAAACATCGTGGATGTACATAACCCAGAAAGCTTATGTTACAACTGTAACAACCTTTATTCTGATCTCAAGGATAGTTTGGATGACCTAGAACATGTTATATTGCTTAATAATGATTATTGAGCTATTAGAATGTATTGCTTTTTATTGCTTGAAAATTACCGGTACAACAATAAATCTAAAGTTCTGAACGCCTAGACAGTTTGGATGACCTAAATCATGTCAGGATTATCTTCTTGTGTATTTTTACGTTCGAAAATATTCACTTAATATATGCTTGAATATAAGACGTAACTTTGTATAGCCTACAAAACTAATGTTACACACTTAGAAAATTTACAGTATTCGGTAATGTTTTACCATACTTTAATTAGCTGAACGTTTGGGTATCCGATTTAACGGATTTCGATGAAATTTTACAGTTATCTGTAAAAAAATTACCGGAAAAATGTAAAATTTTGCCGAAATCCGTTGAATTGGATTACCGAACGTTCAGCTGTTGAAAGTTCGGTAAAAAAATTACCGAATACTGTAACATTTTCTAAGTGTGTACTACCGTAGATTTCAAGTTCTAAACTCCAGGACAGTTTGGATTACTTAGAGGATCTCATAGTTATAAAATGATGACTGTTAACCTTGCAAACGATTCCTTGAATATGGTTGAATACATATGGGCACCATATTAAACCAAAAAAAAACCGACTATTACAACTATAGATCTAATGTTTTGAATTTAAGGACAGTTCGGATAACCTAGAATATCCCAAGATTGTCGCATTATGTCTGTTTATCTTGCACACTATTCATTTAATATTTTTAAATACATATTGTCCCTTTGCACACTCCAAATTCCTTCTATTACAACTGTAGATCTTGAGTTTTGAACTCAAGGACAGTTTGGATGACCTAGAACATCACATATTTATCAAATAAAGACTGTTGACCTTCCAAAAGTAAATTCACATGCTTAAACATATTATATCGCTTCGATTTTTTTGAATGCGTTACCTTTCCATGCAATGGTCAAAATACAGTTTTTAAAATTTTGAGTATTAACACCAAAAATTGTGAATTTTTTGAAAAACTGCCATATGATTACTTTTTGCCTAAAACGTAAAATGTGATTGGAATTAGGTCGATAACTTGATCCGTTCTGGAGTTATTGCCGAAAACAAACCGTGTTAAAAAAATCGGTTAAAAAAACTTAGTGAATATCATATTCTTAACAACGTTTTACACTATTAACGAGGCATTTTTTTTTTCTTCCTGAACTTCTTTTGATTCAGGATGTTCTAGGTCGCTAATTAGGCCTTAGACTATTATTAGAAGAATTGATGGTAGAAGAATTGATGGAAAACAAATTTGACGAAGACAGTGTCGACTTTTATTCAGTATTAATTTTATACAATCATTTTTTTGGGATCCCGTAGGCCTAAAGGAGTTAAGGTACATTTTCGGACAAAACTTAACATATTTGAATTATTCAATAGTATATGAAATCAACAATTTCTTCTATTGAAGTTGATGGGTAGAAATATTTCCAATCGATTGGAGTAAGAATTATGAAAATGTTTTGAGAAATTACTGAGGTCAAACAAAAGCATAGTCCTTAGTCAAATTCATGTTTCCTCAATAAAGTAAACCACCATTACACTTTTTGAGAAGCCTCAGCAGGATCCCTAACTGTTGAAATAATTTGGCCCAAATTGACTCCCGAGCATTATTAAAATTGCCTATCTAATAAAAAAATTACCATAACATTTTGTGTAGATCGTTTCAAATTGGTCTTCAAACACTTGTCTACAACCTTGCCAATGAATATCCTTTATCAGATTGTGTGAGACGCCACAGCGGCACCCTTATTGTTGACATAAGTCAGTCCAAATTGCTCTCAGAAAAACCACTATCCCATTTAGTGAGTGACCACAATTGCATAATTACTGTTGGTATAAATCGATCTTTAACCTTTATGAAACTTTTCGTTTAAAATGGAAAACCACCATAACACTTTGTGAGTGACCCTAAGTAATAGCACCCTTACCGTTGGCTGGAACGGGTTCAATGATGCTATTAAGCGTAGTTAAAAAAAGTGTTCCCAATTAAGTAAACCATCATCCATGCGCTTCTGGCGGGGCCTGCGCCAGTATTACCTTAAGGGAAGGTCCATTAATTATGTCACGCAATAAGGGGGGGGTCTGGGAAAACGTGACGATCCATACAAAAAAAATTGAAGGTCCATACAAAAACCGTGACGAAGGGGGGGGGTTAAAAAGTCATTTTTGCGTGACGTAATGAATGGACGTTCCCTAATATAGGATCATCAGTTTTTACACATTAAACATGATGTATGTTATTCCCATGAAAGACATGCACCACGCTTCGAGGACGATCGCAACTGTGTACCGCAACTATGGATACCCTGACAAGGAGGCCCTCCTATTGCACAGTGGTCAATAATATGAATATAGCTGGAAAGATACATTTTCAGCCCAAGTTTGAAGTTTTGGAGCAAAATTGTTTCTAATAACAAGGCGCTTCTTTTTGGTGTTAATGAAAACTAGGGTGGTCCTAAGAAGTTCTGTATATGTCTAGCAAGTTTCGTAAAATTTCAAGAAGTTCACTAAACTCTAGGAAGATCCGCAATCTGTTGAAAAGCTTCATGAATTTCTTGACTGTTCTGTATTGGAAGTTCTCTAATTTTCTGGAAAATTCCTTGAATTTTTGGAGTAGTTCCCTGAACATCTTGAGTAAGTTTTCTGAGCTTCTGGAAGGCCCCTGAATTTCTGGATAGTTACCTGAACTTTTGTGAAGAACCCTTAACTTTTGGAAACTTCCCTGAACTCGTGGTAAGCTCCTTGAATTTGTGGACAGTTCCCTGAATTTCTAGGAAACAATCTGAATTTCAGGAAAGTTTTCTAGGAAGAACCCTTAATTTATGGAAAGCTCCCCGATATTATGGTATGTTCCTTTGACATCAGGGAGAATAGCTAAACCTCGGGAAAGTCTAAGTCAAATCTAAAAAGTATACCGAGCTTCTGATACGTTCCCTGCACTGAATTTAAAAGATTTTTTTCGAACTTTTGGAAGATAATTTTTGTCCATCAGTTGCTTAACCTTTGTGATAATTTGAACGATAATGTGGGCGTAAACACAATAAGTGATTCCGGATTCTAACTGAACAGAAATTTACAGTTGATCTAGCATCCTCGGGTCAATTATGTTCATGCTCTGTACATATTCATGAGGGTTCATAAGACCAAGTTGGATCCAATTTTCAGCTGAAAAATAGTAGATCTCGAGAGAAATCTCCATAGATGTTTTCGATTAGATATAACAAGCTTTTAACTTATTGTATGTTCCAGCTTAGATCTCCAAACTCAAATGAATGTGAAAAATATACGTAAATAACTAAAAGATTTATTGTTTCACTCGTAAGTAAGATTATCTACGATTCATGAAGTTTTTGGACGAGATTGGTTTCAAATACCCTGGTTTTTAACCCGCTACATAAATTAACAAACCCCCGATTTAGACGAAACGTTTCACTATATTTTCAGGTAATTCTGTCTGAAAGTGACCCTATACAGCAGGAACTGAAACATGAAACATTAGTTCTATGGGCGGAATTAATGACAGGTCACCATAACAGGATAAAGTTTTACGATCCAGTGCAAATAAAACCAATAGTGCCGCCATCGTGAAATTCGATTCGTTAATAACTTTGCAGTCGATTGGTCGTTTATATTTTTAATGAAAGTCTCACTTCTGCATGTCAAACAAAATATACCAACCGCAGGAAAAAAAAGTGGATGTTAAGCTGTTTGGTATCCACACTCAATCCTATATGCTGTTTGTTAAATTCCCCCTCTGTGGGAAGCTTTTTTTTTATTTCCCTCATCACATTTCAATAGCACAATGTTGATCAAAGTTAAATTATGCTGGGTTAAAAAATGCCATGAATATATCCTTCAGCCCATTTTTATTTTTGTGTTCCTCTGTTTGGTTTATCCATTTTGTTGAATTGTTTGTACACACTCCTCCCACCCCTTCCGGCCTTGTTTGCTCTTTTCATGAACCAAATCAAATATTCATCCCTGGTGCGGGGGAGGAGCTGTCATTGTTGTTGGCCAATATTGCACCCTGCCTTGCGCCGCCCTGTGAGCTTTGTTGAGCCTTTGTGAAATTTTTTTTTGTATCTCAAATTTCACTGGACCGGACATTTGGACCTGCCAAGCTGGGCCAGGCCGAGCATTCAACCATCCCACTAAGGAAAGAAAAGTTGGAAATCAATTATGGAACTTATTTTTTCCCACAGCCTCCCACTTGCTGCCTGGGTTCGGAAAGCTGAGGTTGTTGATCAAACTTTTTCCTGTATTTTTTATTCATTGAAAAAAAAGCAGATGTCAAAAACAAAAACTCAAAGATTTGTTTCCTTGTAATATTTTTTCCCCTTTTGTCAAGAACTGATACATAAAAAAATCCAATAATTGTGAAGTCCTCTTAATGTTTTCGAAGCACTATTTAGAATGATAGAATTTACAACAAAATTACAATTCGCTAGTGCGAAGTGAAATAAATCATCACGTATAAATAAATGTCCGTCGCCAGGGCAACAACCGGAGCAGCAGCTGTCAGGGCTCACCTTGTTCAATTTAATTGAAAATCCAAATATCATAATTCGTGAAGTTTGTTCATTTGCAAACTTTTTTGTTTCCTACGGCGACGCCTCCTTCCCCGCGTGACTGCCGGGAACTTTTTACCGCGCTGTAATCCGTTTGCGCTCGAATGATGGCCTGTTACTGCGGTCGCGTTTCCTCCAGTGATTACCACCTTATCCTTTTAACGATCCACCATGTAAACAACACTCGCCTTCGTGCTTGCTTCTTCCTATTCTCATCGGCGCCCACTCGGAAAAGTGGAACTGAGTGGGAATAGCACTAATTGCCGCTCACAGCAAGAGCAACATCAAAGCTAATTAGAACTTCTATCCGTTTCACATTCATTCCACACAATTTAGCCCACTCGGAAAACAGCAATTCAATTGTTGGAAACCACAACTCGAATCAGAACAAACCAACTGCTGTTACACTAACTGCCAAATGCCGACGCCATGCCCAAATGGCACCACACTCCGCGTTGATAAGAGTTCCCGCCGAGCTTTGTTCGCGACAATCGATTCCGATAGCCGTCCGTTCGCCGTCAAAGTGCAGCGGAAACTGATCTGTCAGAAGGAAGTGCGCTGAAGGACAACAGGGTTCTTGTAAATGCCGATGCTCTTCGGGGGTTTCGGGGGTTCTGAGCGTCAAAATTGCTCTCTGCAGTTTTCCAGTTTTCCAATGTGTTTGAGGAGAAGAGAGCTTCTTTGGCAAACGCTCTCTCCCTCTCTTTATCCACAAAGCTCTTTCCGTTGCATGCGTGCCACGAGAAGTAAAGTTTACTCTAACTAGAGAGACGTTAGGAGTTTTATCACAGCGCAACTATCGCAGAACCAGAGATGTATTCAGGGCGGAGTTCATCAATCAGGTTTGTGGCAGAGAGTAGCAGAGGAAACAAATATATAAAAATTGCTTTAGAGATAACCAATTCTTCTATAATTTTTCAAGTTTATTTGAAATAGGGTATGGAACGGCATACAGTGATCGGAAAAGCCGCTTCGAATCATGGTATCTTC
>JASCZW010004312.1:0-53999 GCA_034211315.2 Aedes japonicus | reverse complement strand
ACAGGGGATGATCAAAAAGGAAGACTAGCAAAATTTTGTCCAGATTCAAAGTGATACAGTTCGGTGAATAATTACCCGATTTTGATGAAACTAGAAGCGTTCGACGGGGACTTTATTCTAGTTTTAGCATGTTTAATCAAAATTTGATTTGACTTCTGGCACCGGAGATAGCACGGATACTTTGAGGTTATGTCAAATGTGCTAATTTTCTGCAGCTCGTTATTTTTATGTTACTTGAAAATCGGAAGTATTATATTTTTCTCAGAATTTATAACAAGTCTGTCAGTGGTTAAAGATCGTGAATCGGCCCATAAACAACCGAGATATGGCCATTTCCGTAAAATGTAGTTTTTTACCATATTGCCTGACACTTCTTATGTTGAAAAACTCCTTTTAATTTATCTGTAACTCTGCGTACCCTTAACCAAATTAGATGCAACTTTTTTCCATACGATTACAAATTTATTCTAGTTTTTGGAAGAGTAGCGGACATTTCGTTATTTTCCGTAGTTCCGGATTCATTATCGGGAATCGTGAAGGAAGTACCGTACCAGTGTAATGGCCAGAGTTAGAACTGTATCAAACCTGGCTTGCGACATATCAAACTTCATGATTCACTGGTAGTCAACCTGAGAGTATTCTTTCACATTGGCCACACCTGGTGACGTTGCGGATTCCGGGTTCCCCCGGGGAATTGGCGAGATATAGAACGATTCCAAACTATGGATCAAATTAACATGCTGAAACTAGCATAAATTTCCCGTCGAACGCTTCTAGTTTCATCAAAAACGGTTTATTATTCACCGAACTGTATCACTTTGAATCTGGACAAAATGTTGCTAGTCTTCTCCTTTTTGATCATCCCCTGTATATTCTTCCATCAAAGCATTTCACCATTGTACAGGGTGGCAACGTAGAAATGACACACTTGAAAATTGTTATAAAACTTAAACTTCTCATTCATCGCACTTTTAATGACCAGTCAAAGTCTTAAACTTACATTGTGTTTAATGAAGTTCAAATCATTCTCCTTTAGTACTAGCATTGACGTTTGCACACCTCGTGAATGGAGCTACGATGAGGAATAATTCGTTGAAGATACTGCATGTCACCATGCACCGAAACCAGTTACAGATATGTTTCTTCACCCAATAATCTTCACAAATACACTCCTCGATCACTCACCTGGCCACGTCCATGCAACCGTTGGAGATAGGGTGGATTTGGTATCTACCTTAAGAACTTTTTAAACACGAGGAACCCACGTAGCCTTCAGATAGATATCAAAGGAAAAAGGAAATGAATAGTCAAAGAGAAAAGTTGAACAGAAATGCCCAGACACCAACTACAGAACAAAAAAATATTCAAACATGGTCGTTGGGAGCATCGAGTCTAAGAAGGTTAAGTGATGCTCTATTTTTTCTCCAAACGGTTGAGACTTAAGCATTAACTTCTTATCCTAGCCCTATACGGCTTATGATTGTAGCGCCAAATGAGAAAAATATCTAATTACGGGTGTTAAAAGAGAACTTATCAGATTTTTCGGACTGCAGAAACAACATTGCAATTTAGGTTTCTTCTCTATGTTTTGGAAATTTCGCGAAGTAAAGTGCTCTGTACGAATAATAGAATATATGATCGATTGAAATTGTGAAACTTGAATTTTTTTTACAAATTCTAGCTGGTTCAGGAAATCACAAACATTGAAAGATAGCAGAGTTTCACGGTGTGAGTTCGACACAAACCTTCCATCACAATGTATAGAAGTAACATGTTTTTGTTTAAAATCGCTTTTTTAGAAGTTTCTGTAACTGATCTAAGACAAAATACTACTTGGAATGAACTTAGTGACTGTATAGAAGGAATTAATTTCAGAGTTTTCTAAATTATTGTTTAAGGATGGCCTCTGAAAATAATTTGAGGGAACGATGAGGAATATAGCTACATTAAACTCCAGGCTCAATTAACAAAAATACAAGTTGTTGTGTTTCTTAATACAAATATTTGATAGGTGATCATATTTGCGTTGCAATGTGTTGCATTAGTTATTCAATAATCCATAGATTGTACGCTGGAAGCTGGTATGAGACTTACTTCAGCACTCTTATTTCGATTGCTTATGAAAAGCTGTTTATACCAATAAGTTGAGGCTGTTAACAATATACCAATATATTGAGACAGGTTCGCGATTTCCGGTGAAATTTCTCTGGGCAATAAATCGGGTATTAGTTGTGAAGTAGAGCTGCTGCAATGTCCCACTAGGCGTCAGTTTTCCTTTATAAAAGTTACTTATCAATTACTGGGAAATGAACTTTATTCGCTCTTTAACTTGTAGAAATACAATTTGGGAGAACCTATTGGTATCTAATACTGGATTTGGAATTATTTTATTTAATAACTTGAGTTAGAAAGAAAACTTTTCAACTACGACTAGTAAAAACTTGAATTCTATCTCATACATTTATAGCACTACTAGCATAGACTAACTCTAAGACCAGTAGGTCCCGAACAAATACGATTTTTTTCTTGACTCAGTCAGTACTAGCCCATCGGTCCCAAGCTCTGTCCCGAGCTCAATAATGCGCCCCTAATAAAGAACTCACACAAACACACTCTCAAATATTCTGTCAAAATAACACAGAAAAACGAAGGCGCAAATATGTATAGGTGATGGCTTCAAGGTGTACTTCGGACCAAGGGGTTCTACAACAGTGAACCAATTTCAAATCGCTAGTTGCATATTGATTGTTGATACAGCTGCCTGGAAATGTTTTTGTAATAAAGGCAATCTTCCGGATAGTAGTGTCATCTGTGAAGATCACTTTTTGGACGAGGCATGCAATTAAAGCAGTGGCGTCTCGTGAGAAAATTAACCGGTTGTGCACTTTCTTTCGAATCCGGACGTCAATTTTGACAACAATATCTTGTTGAAGGAGATGTTCGCTCATCACCATGAGGCACCAAGAGTGAACAACAATGTTTTTGGCTAGAATTGAAAGATATGAAGAGAAAGTTTTTGATAGTTCCGCTAGTGTGCGGCAGGCTCGGAAACATAGCAGATGTTTTAGGAAAATTGAGCGAAAAGGGCATGTGTACAGTGGTACTCGAACCAACGACATTTTTGCCTAACATCCCACTGCGGGGTAGGTTAAAGCACGGACTAAGTCCGCCACTTCAACTATCAAAAACTTTCTCTTCATATCTTTCAATTCTAGCCAAAAACATTGTTGTTCACTCTTGGTGCCTCATGGTGATGAGCGAACATCTCCTTCAACATCATAATCGTTACTCCTCGCACGGAGAATATATGAAATAACAATTAACAATATCTTGCTCCATAGTTCCTCCTTTGCCGAGTCTCTTGTGATATGCCACAAAAAGTACCTTGTCGATGTCCCGAAACAACAGAATAAAATTGCAACTAGCCAGTGAGTAAAACTATCTCTGTACGACCACAAAGTGCATAAAATAGACACTAACTCATCGGCAATCAAGTTATAGGAAAAAAAAACATCTACAAACGATCCACGTGTGGTATGTACAGGATCTGGTGCACCATTTGAAATACCCAGTCTGCGAGTATTAACGGAGTATTAAATCGATGAATTTGATAATACATGTAATACACAATTTTAGACTGTGCAGTGCACGAGGTGCACGTATGGACGAGACGTCACTGTCAAGGTTAATTTATAACATCAAACATTTTCTTCATACATCAATTACATGTTGAGTCAATAACATATTCGTGTATAGGCTACGTTGATATACTATTCCAAGTCTCCGGGGTGCTGGTTCCGCAGGGTTTCCTGAAGATTATGATCCAATGGACTTTGAAAGCACTGAGCTCGAAGATGATGTCCACGCATGTGGTGATTTTCTAGAGGTAGCAGGAGACGTTGAAAATCCTGCGAGCCGTCCATCAAAGCTTCCGGTTAGCCATATCTGCATTAGTCGATCACGATTACCTACACGATCCGGTTCGTTATATAATGATGGCCGAAAAAATGGTCAACCAAAAGGAAGAAATGATTGGGCTGAAGAAAGAACTACGGAAGAAAAATCGGACGATCAGCAAATAAAAGTACATCATTCGAAATCTTCGTACCGAACTAAAGAAACTTAAAGGTGCTCTATATATTCTGGATAGGAAGCAGGCTTGGCTTCTCTTCGCACGTGTACCTAGCATGTGTACGTCTTAAATCACACGCGGAGCAGAACACTCTGCACACTCTCTTATTGGCGATCTTCGATAATATGCACTATTAGAAAAAATCGTGTAAATTTTAGACTACTTAGCTGCAATTGAAAATTGCAATGATTTTAGTCTAAAATTATTAATTATTTTGTTGAACAGTTCTTTTAGAGACTCAACGTTCGAATTCTATTTCGTAATGTGCCAAAATCATTCTCAGATGCCGGGTTTCCTAACGGAAATTGGCTGGATCCTGAGCCAGGTTAGCTGCTCCTGCGTTTTGGCCATGAAGTTATTGGAGTAGATCCTCCATTTAAGATTCCCTCAATTTTTTTCTATCGGTTTCGGCAACTTCCGGCAGGCACTTCGTTCCTGTTCACTGCAAATCCATACTTACCTTACCAATAAGACCAAGGTCGGTGTGGCCTCTGCTGTATACAGAAGTTGTCTCCATTGTAATCGGTCCATGGCTGTACCTCGCCAACCTCACTGTCTGCGGAGGGTCCGGAGGTCGCCTTCTACTTGATCGATCCACCTTGCTCGTTGCGCGCCTCTTCTTCTTGTACCCGTTGGTTCGTTTTCAAGAATCATTTTAATTGGGCTGTCGTCTGACAGTCCACCGTAGTCGACCGGCTCCCTGCAACTGATGCAACTCGCGGTTCATTCGCCTCCTCCACGTTCTATCTTCCTTCAGCACTCCAAAGTAGATTGTACGCAGCACCTTCCGTTCAAAGACTCCAAGGGCGTGTTGGTCCTCCACTAGCAATGTCCATGTTTCGTGGCCGTAGAGAACTACCGGTCTAATTAATGTCTTGTTGATAGCCAACTTTGTAGTTCGGTGAACTTTGCTCGATCTTGGTGTACTTCGGAGTTCAAAGTGTGCACGAGTGCCAGCCATAATGTGTCTTTGTATTTCTCTGCTGGTGTCGTTATCGACGGTCACCAATGAGCCCAGATACACGAATTCTTCTACTACCTCGATTTCATCACCGTCGATCTGAACTCGTGGTAGGAGGCTAACATTGTCTTCTCGTGAGCCTCTTCCCTTCAGGTATTTTGTGTTCAACGCATCAATCACAAACCCAATCCTACCAATCGTGTATATCCCAGCTTTTCGAATCACACCCTCCAGTGCAATGTTAAACTACGAACTCGACAATCCTTCACCTTTAGGTAAACCTCTACAAGATTCAAAGGGACTCGAGAGTGTCCCTGATACTCGGACGACACACATCACACGTTCTATCGTTGCAACCACGTCAATTTTTCCGGAATTGCATATTCGTCCATAATCCCCATAGCTGGTCTCGATCGATTGTATCATAATCTAATTTGAAATCGATAAAAAGATGATGTGTGGGCACGTTACATTCGCGACATTTCTTCAGCACTTGCCGAATCGCGAAAATCTGGTCCGTAGTAGCGCAGGCACCTATGAATCCCGTTTGTTTTTGCCAACTCCTTTGGTTCAGGTGCTCGTCACCGCAAACCCAGCGTCAAGGAAAATCCATTCTCACTGATCGTCAGCCACAGAAGGACTTTCTGTTCGAACTTGGTGTCTTCACCGTTTGGCCGGTTCCAGCAACCCCTCGGTCCATGGCGCGGAATGATGAGGTCACCTTGTCCTCGGTTTTCCACCTCTTTAGCTTTTGCTGCAATTTATGGTCGCGGTGTGCTATTAGGCGACCAGGCTCATGCTCGACGCTCCCACCTTTCACCAGACTAAAGATGATGTTAAAGATGCCGAATCGGCTATATCCGGGAGACACAAAGTGCCTCACGATGTCCAACTTCCTGTCTCCGGGTTGAGCTGGCACTCCAAACAAACTTTCGAGCGAACTAGAAATAAGAAGAAAAATTAGTATTTTCCATTTAATTCCAACTTCCTTTGCTTATCTTGACAGATACGCGTATTTCGTCTACAATGTGCAGACTTCTTCAATGTCGTGTACTAATAACTCGACTAGTACAGTCGACTAATTTTTCTTCTCATTTCTTGTTACAGGTATTTCACTGAATAGCTCAAACTCTCTAGGATTTTTCAAGCGAAGTTGCTTAACTGCTGTCGCCATGGCTGCTGCAAATCAACTGATGACCTTGTCACTTTTTTTTCAGTACACCTCAGGGTTGCTTCGATCAAGGATGATTTTTAGGTGGATTCACCGAAATCGCTCTATTTAGTCGTTTTTTTTTAAGCATACGTTAAATTTTGGGCAATGGTGTTGGCCAACTTGTTTGGACGGGTTCAACCATTCTTTTTCCAAACTCTGATCATTTATGGCCATCATGCAAAATTTTGCCATAACTCACTTCATATTGATTCTATTCCAAAGACCACAAACATTGGAACGTGCCCCAGTGCACAGTGGTTCAGAATGCGAATTTAGCAAGAAAGATACATTTTCAGTCGAAGTTTGATATTTTGGATCAAAATTGTCTTTAATAATAAGGCGCTTCGGGTGAGTCAAAACTAGGGTGGTGCTTAATTTCAAAGAAATCGAAAATTACATTTTTTTTATTTGCAAAAATAAAGACATATATCCTTCGGAAAAGTTGTAGATGAATAAAATTTCAGCATTAAATAAGTTTTTCTGTAGCTTTTACAATGAACAAATAAGAGCAATTTGTCCTTCGTGGCTTAGGGGGTCCCTATAGAAATGAGTTTGGTGTGCTGAAATCGTATTTCAAATAAAATTTCTCATGGTATTTGCAAAAAATAGGTCTTTTTCAAATGTATATCTCTCTTGTTTGGGCCGACAAAAAATATATATCTTAACAGCATTTGAAAGAATTTCTATTATTGCATAACATATCTGAAAACTATTTTTTTCAAATTAAGTAAAACCTGTTTTTTTGTAGAGACACCCTAAGTTATCTAAGGAACATTGATCTAAATCGCTTTATTCAAAACAAGAAAAAAATGTTAGTTGGCATCGTTGCTTGAAATTAGATCGGTTTGCCAAAGAATAAAAATACCATTATATCTTTTATAGTTCTGGAAACAATTTTGCTGAAAAATTTCAAATAAAAAAGGCCCCCTAAGCTACGAAGAACAAATTGCTTTTATTTGGTTATTGTAAAAGTTACAGAAAAGCGTACATAATCAAAGTTGCTGTAATTTAATTTAAGGACATATTCCTTTATTTCTGAAAATTTCCCCGGTGAGCGAATGAACCCGGACTGTGTCTTACCAACCGTCAAACACGGAGGA
The DNA here is from genome assembly GCA_034211315.2 of Aedes japonicus. Taxonomy (NCBI): domain Eukaryota; kingdom Metazoa; phylum Arthropoda; class Insecta; order Diptera; family Culicidae; genus Aedes; species Aedes japonicus. Next base: position 46,593 of record JASCZW010004312.1, on the reverse strand, counting down.
GGGTCGGTGCTTGTTTGGGGTTCTTTTGATCTGGTGTTGGAGACTTGGTCCGTATAGACGAAATTCTTTAAAAGGGGGCTACCAAGTCATCCTTACGCAAAACGCTGTTCCAAACGAATTGCGATTAATTTGTAACGGTGTTGTCTGAAGTATTCCACCAAACTGTGTCGAGGGTTCGTTCAAGACTTGGATCAAAACGGAACGTTATCTGATATGGTTTGGCCGGCATAATCACCGGGATCTAAAGACAATCGAACTGCTATGGGATCAGCTGGACCAGAACACGAGAAAAATGCGTCCCCAGAACAATAAACAATTCTAGGGTTTTTTTTTCATTAGGGCGAATCTACAATTGAGAGATTGTCTTTGAGCTCGCTCTCTTTCATTCATAAACCAATCACCTTCACGTTTTTCATTCTACTATTTTTAGAGTATCCTAGCCAGCACTGTTGTGTTTCGATCTGTACTAAAGAATCCCTCGAAAGTTTAATAATGGCGCTGTAATGAATGAAAGAGAGCGAGCCCGGAGAGAATCTCTCAATTGTAGATTCGCCCTAATGAAAAAAAAACCTAGAATTGTCGGAGTGCCTACAAACAGGGTTGTAGGAAATCGCAAAGGATACATTGCGGAAACTCACTGAACGAATGCCGAGAACTTGTATGGCTGATATTAGAGCAAACCGGGGGTATTTCGATGAATCGAACATTTAATTGATAACTACTACACGGGAAATAATTTGTTCTTCAAAATGAGAGAAACAGGTCATGATTTCATGTATATGTTGTGTTTTTGTGTTATGAATATACACCATGAACAATATTCATGATATGATGAACTATGTTTCCAACGCAATGAAATCATGATTTGATCGGGTTAAAACTATGAGCTGAATTCCTGATACTGAAAGCTTTACTTCATGAATCTGGCAAATCTACTTTATCGACTCTAAATTCGAACAAAAAAAATAAACCCACAGACGGGATTCGAGCCTGGTGTTGATGTGAAGAGCGGTTATAGGACCTGGTGGATGTACTTACTACACTATTGTAATTCTTGAACCGTTCTTGATAAATGAAGATGATCGCACAACTTTAGATTAGAGGCAAAACAACTCTTCCAAAGTTCATGACTCGCATCTGTCATTTCATTCCTGAAACCATGAATAAGAGACATGAATTCATAAAATAAGATAAGAATTAGTTTCATGAGTTTTTTTTTCATAAAAACAGTAGCAGATTTGTTTCCGTGTACAAACTTAAAATTTTCCTTCGGCACATTTTGCTACATAAAATGTCTTACGTTTGAACTTGATCTTTTCTCTTCATGTTTGAGATAAACAATTTTTTGATAAAACGAAAATGAATGAAATTCATTATTTGAACGAATGAACGAAATTCATTCTTCTTTCTTCCTTTGTAATGTAGCTTCAAAGCGAATTTGCAATCACTGCTGTATATTAGCAGAAGAGTCACGCCAGTAAGCTCACTGGGGCGCACGCGCCAGGGAATTTATCTGCATTCGCTACTGTGAGTTTCTTCTCACCCTAGAGCGATCGAGTGTTGTGTAAATAGAAACCATTTTTTCCACTCACATGCGCTACTCACATGCACGGGGATGAATAAAAACAAGAGAGAAGAGCTCTCGTTGAGGTAGCAAGAGTTTGTGGAAAAATTAAAATCTCTCTTTACCACACTGAGGATATGGACATCACCGAAATGTACCCAGCCGAAAACAAAAGGGATTTAATGTCAGCCTAGCTCCTTCGTTCGGTCTTTGTAACATATACAGTGTCGGACAAAAGTTAAGAAATAATGGAGTGACCAAAAACCTTTTGTTGTTTTTTTATTTATTATACATAATATATTTCCTCCAACTTGAGTGTAACCGATAGTATAGTGTAAGGCTCATTGTTTTATTCTTCAATATGTTTGGATTATGCGATGATTTAAGAAATAACAGTTAAAAGTCTATTTTTATCACGACAAAAGTTATGCAACCAATGAAAAAACTAGGATCAACATTCAAAATAGTCAATACTTCATGGCGTAATCATGATTCTTTAAAACCCCCATAATGAAAAAGTTTGTTGACCAATAAAAAAGAGCAATCATTCGTAGCTGTTTTCTAAGAACATACCGCAAATACTATAGGATGATATGCAGTTGCTTAACTTATGTTCGACACTGTATGTCATAAATTCAGCAAAAATTGACAAAGTCATGTTGACATCATGATGATCACATCATTTTAAAGCAACTGAGATATTATTCATCCATTTGCAGTTAAACAGTTTCGAGAAACTCTCGATTTCCTTTAAGTCACGACTTTAAGCCACGACTTCACTGGTTAAGATGAACAAATTATCATTACTATTTTCAAATGACCTAAGTTTGGTAAAATTGAACCAATACTCCTTCTGTTGCATCCAAGATGAAAAGAAAACTGTCAATCGTTATAAAATAACAGTTCTTATAGAAAATTAGAGAAAATTCCCAACTTTGGTCTACCCGACCGATAACCCGTCTACAGGACCGATAACTTGATAACTGGCCTTGGTATTAAGGAGCTCAGATTAAGAGGTAAAATATCTGAGGATAATACCATAAAATTGTTCCCACATTGTTATGCGAATACCAAAATGAGGTAAGACAATACCAAAATAGTACCTCGAAGGTATTCCCAGGTATCCGAAATAACAATTTTTTGTTATTCGAGAGATATGTTGCTTGCAATTCTTAGGTATTTTACCTCTTAATCTGAGCTCTCTAATACCAAGGCCAATTATCAAGATCAAAATTACACTGATAGGCAAAATAAAGTGCCCACCGCTTCGTTTTTTCAATTTCTCTCATTTACTTGGTTCAAATTAAAGTAAACACAGTGTAGTTTTTTTTTCTTATTTTATTTGTTATATTCTTTTTAAGTTTCACTTATGGAATACTGAAAAAAAGGGGTTTTACTTGAAGAAAAAAAATCAATTTGTGTTGAAAAAAAAACAGTGACAAAATGAAGTGCCCACTTCAAAAATCGATATGTTTTCGATAAGTTTCCATTGGAAGACCCCTCGATTGTTTATGTTTTGATATTTTGACATGTTTTGAAGCAAACGGCTCAACCTGGTGCATTTGTATACGTGATCGCATTTGATTCAATTGAAAAAAAAAAATGGAGAACGCAGTGCTTTCGGAAGCAATTCCCTTGTGTATCCGAAAATTGGTCGTTCGTGATGTGAAAATCGGTGAATCGCACCGGGTTGTCGCTAAGAAGTACAGTATCAGTAAGGCAGCGGTTGGCAAAATTCTTCTGAAGCTTAAAACGTTTGGATCAGTGGTGGATCGCCCTGGCAGAGGCAGGAAGCGGAAAACGGATGCGAGAACGGACACCAAGATCATGCGCGAAGTCAAGAAGAACCCGAAGGTAACTGTCCGCGAGATCCAGGAAACCCTTCAGTTATCAGTTTCCGGTCGAACTGTTTGTCGCCGTCTCGTAGCACAGGGGTTGAATAGCAAACTTGCCCGGAAGCGCCCATTTATCAGCAAGGCAAACAAAGCCAAACGGCTTAAGTTTGCTAAGGAGCATGCTGATAAGCCCCTAGAGTTCTGGAAAACGGTTCTCTGGACGGACGAATCAAAATTGAGCTGTTTAACCGAAAGCGGCGGGTTCGTGTTTGGTGCAGATCGGGAGAGGAGCTTCAGGAGCGCCACATCCAAGGCACGATGAAGCATGGAGGAGGAAATGTGATGGTCTGGGGGTGTTTTTCGTGGGGTGGAGTGGGAAGCATTGTGAAAATCGACGGGATAATGACGGCAGATTCTTACATCAACATCCTGCGAGAAAATCTGGAGGTTTCGCTGATCCAGACGAGCCTTGAAGAGAATTTCGTATTCCAGCAGGACAACGACCCGAAGCATACTGCCAAGAAGACCAAGTCTTTCTTCCGGTCTTGTCGGATCAAACCGCTGGAATGGCCTCCACAAAGCCCGGACCTCAATCCTATCGAGAATTTGTGGGCGATTCTCGATGCCAGGGTTGACAAAACTGGTGTTACCAATCAAAATAACTATTTTGAAGCCCTAGAGCGCGCCTGGGAAGAGCTAGATCCACAGCACCTAAAGAACCTGGTCGAGAGCATGTCGAAGCGCCTGCAGAAGGTCCTGAAGGCCAAAGGAGGACACATCAATTATTGAAATGCTTTTATTTTATTTTAATTTATGTTTTCTGTAGCCTAAATGAAGTGGGCACTTTATTTTGTCACTGTGTTTTTTTTTTCAACACAAATTGATATTTTTTTCTTTAAATAAAACTCCTTTTTTTGCAGTATTCCATAAGTGAAACTTAAAAAATATATAAAAAATAAGATAATAAAAAAAATACAGTGTGTTTACTTTAATTTGAACTAAGTAAATGAGAGAAATTGAAAAAACAATGAGGTGGGCACTTTATTTTGCCTATCAGTGTAGGTATTCATATGTTGTTGTCTCCTGCTCATCATTGCGGTCATCACATACACAGAAATTTTTTTTTAACGAGCTCTTGAAATTTCCTCTCGTTTAATTCTAAGCCAAAGAAAGCGTAAACAAAGAAATTGTTTGCAATCTTTCATGCGCCATACAACAATGTTTGCAATCTTTCAAACAACAGGCTAGATGCGGGCGTTATCTGGCTTAAATTTAGATGAAATATTCCATTATTTTCTGCCAAATCTAGCATTCCCTTTATGTGCATTAGATAACGCAGAAAATTCAATTGTGACGAAATTGCATCCACGAATAGACCCAATGTGGTGCTTATAGACCGACATTAAATTCATATACCTCGGGAGTGTTCATCTTCTTAGTTCTTTAGTGTGTTAGTCTTTTGTAGCTCAATTACTTTATGAGTAACTATGGAAAATGTTCCTGACTGCTACATATTAAAGGGTGATACGGTCAAAATTTGGTCAAGGGAAAACGCGTGTAAATCGGTGAAATCGTTTATTTAAAAAATCAAATTAAATTTCTTTTTCAAGTTCAATTAGTATAAAATTCAGGAAAAATATTCAGTTAGGCTTCCGCTTTTCCAAATCCGAATTGCCGGGCCTTACGCTTGACCCCTGCCATCAGTTTTTGTACAGCCACCTTGTCCACCTTCTTCGCCGCAGAAAGCCAGTTTGCCTTGAACTGCTGCTCGTCCTTAGCAGTTTTTGGTCTTCTTTAGGTTCCGCTTGACAATAGCCCAGTATTTCTCAATTGGGCGGAGCTCTGGCGTGTTGGGAGGGTTCTTGTCCGCGGGAACCACCTGCACGTTGTTCGGCGTACCACTCCATGGCCTTTTTACCGTAATGGCAAGATGCCAAATCCGGCCAAAACAGTACGGAACAACCGTGTTTCTTCAGGAAAGGCAGCAGACGTTTATTCAAACACTCTTTCACGTAAATTTCTTGGTTGACGGTCCGAAAGCTCTGAAAATGCTGCTTTTCAAGCCACAGGTACAGATGGCTTGCCAAACCAGATATTTCTTTGCGAACTTTGACAGTTTCGTGTGCTTGAAAATATCTGCTACCTTCCCCTTCCTTTTGCCGTATAAAACTCCTGTCCCGGAAGCTGCTTGTAGTCGGCTTTGACGTAGGTTTCGTCGTCCATTACCACGCAGTCAAACTTCGTCAGCATCGTCGTGTACAGCCTCCGGGATCGCGCTTTGGCCGTCGTATTTTGCTTATCATCGCGATTTGGAGTCACTACCTTCTTGTAAGTCGATAGTCACGGCTCGTTTTTGGCTCGATGCACGGTTGTAGACGATACACCCAGCTTATTTGCGGCATCTCGAAGAGATAGGTTAGGGTTTCGCTTGAAACTACCGGCAACTCTCTTTGTCGTCTCAGCGGCTTCCGGTTTTCGATTTCCCCGATCCAGACTTCCTGGCTGTCGACAAACGTTCCCCAAACACTTTAATTACATTTGTAACGGTTGGTTTGGCAACTTTTAGCGATTTTGCCAACTTTGCGTGCGAGTAGCTCGGATTTTCACGATGCGCGAGCAAAATTTTGATACGCTGCTCTTCTTGCTTGGACGGCATTTTGACAACTGAAAAGTGAATTCCAAAATCAAAATAGGAGCAACATTCTACACAAACACACCTTCAAAATGAGGGTGTTCAGGTTTTTAAATGCAAAATTGAAGAAATACGTCAAGTTGATATTGACCAAATTTTGACCGTATCGCCCTTTAGGCTGATATATGGGACATACACACGATCCCTATCTGGATTTTATTCCCTGGAATGGCAAAAATGCATACAATTAAACATTTCGAGTAACTTGGGAAGAAGCTTTTCGGGAAATTTTGACTTCATTTCAATTGGACCGAAAACTGCCAGGCACAACGTTTTGTCGTCCATAAATACGCCATCGCATTTTGTTAAAAAAAAAAACGTACAGCTTCTCGGTGACAGCTTCGAGTTCCACATCCAAAATACGCACTACTTTCGTATATGCTTCGGAATCCGCGGTATTAATTTGCCGGTGTGCCACTTCCGGCGATGGTCAGACAATTTCAGAAAATCATACTTCGTTAATTTCAAATAATACAAAAGTTTTGCTGACTCGCTAGCGAAGAGACTGAGATTTTCGTTAATACTTGATGTAAACAAATGAACTTGTCCTGACAACCAATGCCTACTGTTATTCTCTAGAGCGTTTTCAATGTGTCAGAGTATTTTCATGTTCAACCTTCATTCGAACACTAATTTCGATTTCTGCAGACAGTTTCGCATCACAATCCACACAGGAATTGCACCGAGATCAAATCTAAATATCATCCCCCAACTCGAATCCCCAGCACATTAGCCTCCGGTGTGCATCGCAGTTCAAAAATGCATCAAACCATTCGATTCGAATTAGCACATGCCTAAACAAGCAGCAAACCATTAACGGTACACTGTCCGGTCAGCACCACCAGCATGCTAAACACCAGCCACGTCCTCCATCATGCTAAACATTGTACAACTTCCAGCTCATTTCCTACTTCTACTCCTGAAAAAAAGAACATGAACAAATGCTCGGTACAAGAGGCAAGTATCCCCATTTCCTATGTCACGGCAACACCTACACCTTCACGGCCACTGACTGGGTGTGGGCGGCTTGTGGGCTGAGTCTGTGCACATTTTCCACCCGAACCCGTAGCAAATGGGTCGGTTCTGTATGTAGGTGTAGGTGTTCCAAGGAAAGGCAAGAGCGACGATTCTTCTTCCTTTCTTCCACACCGGGATCCGAACGAACACAGGAAGTGTGACGCGAAGCGGTCGATGCACATGGTTAAATGAAAAATAAACTCCTCTCCGGTTCGGCACAGAGACCCTTCGATATGAAAATGGGCAAAGTTTGCCTGCCATTTGGGAGCCATTTTCGGGGAGATTGATGGAATTTAAATGTTCCGCACACCATCTTTTCGATTAGGGGTGCGATAGCGAGGTTTCCTGTTCGTTTCGCTTCGAGTTTGAGTGGAAATCATCTTAAAGGTTCATCATCAATCTCGGCCAAACTGTTTGTCTGAACATCTGACGCACGTCATCTTCGGATGTTGTTGAAACTTTAAATGGCTTTCGGGGCATGTTTTGACTTCGGGGATCGACGAAGCTCGTTTAAGACTTGCTTGTGACAGATAAGGGATGCTGCGAAATTGGGCGCTCATTACTACTAATGAGTTTTCTCTGTTGAATGCATTTTTCTGTAGTTTTTTTATTGTACAGATTTTTGTTGAAATAGTTAACTAAGCTATTTTAATGCATTTAGAAACTTTACCAATGTTATGCAGTATTTTTGTTTTGTGAGACGACATTTCAGCTTTTCTTTAGGGTTGAATTGTAGTAATATGTAGTAATATTATTGCAAAGCGAGCCAACCAAGTATTTCGTGTTAGGAGCCATTTTGCACAAATTTCATCTGAAATTTCAGTCTAACGTTTGCATTAAAAAAAATTGACCTTTTTTTTCGGATGGTGATAATAAAAAAGCCAAGGCAGATAATTGCTTTTGATAAATTTCCCATGGAAGGTAACTATTTAAGCTTACTTACGAAAAAATTCTACGCCCTTGCGAGCGGCCATCCAGCAGTTACCCGGAACATTCGCTATGGCGGGCGAAAACATGCGCGTAGGCATGTTTTTGAGTTCTTTCTTAATTTTATTTATTAATTCTTCCTAAGTTTTCGCGACAAAATTCTTGGAGTAGATCTTACGCTTCAGGTTGGCCCAGAAGTTCTCGATGGAACGCAGCTAGGGGACGTTGGGCGAGTTCGCCTACTTGGGTACCACATCGATATTCTGCCGCTCCATCTCCTCCAACGATCGCTTGGAGTAGTGGGCCGATGCCATATCAGGCCAGAACACCGCGTTTTCGCCCTTATGGTATTTTTTGATGAACGACGCAACTTCCGGGAGGGATTTGGTATTATAAATTTCCCCGTTCACGGCCAGTCCGAAGCGAAAGAAGAGCGGCTTTGATATCCCCTTCTCGCTGATTGTCAGCCACAGCAGCACCTTCTTGGGGAACTTGGTGTGTGAAATGAACTTCACCTCGGAGCTCACTTCCTTCGTGGGGGAAGTAAAATACGAAGTGCCCTGCCAGTCATTGCCATCCAGGGTGAGATAGATCTCGTCGTCCATCACCACCGCCACGTCGCGATTTGTCGGGAAAATCGATCTGACCATCTTACCCAGCCGGTACCGCTGCGTCATTGCCTGCAGCTCCGAAACCAGTGGACGCTTTTCCCTCGGTCTTCCTCTTCAGCTTTTGTCGCTCAGGGTCGTCCGGAAACGGGCTTTCTTTCGATGCTCTGATTGTTGTCTAATAGTGCAAAGATGTTGTAGACGTCCAAAAAGTGCCGCACGATGCCCGTTTCCGACGCGGCGGGGTGCCGTTCTTTGAATGCGCACACTTCTGAACTGAGTTGCTTCACTGTTTTTGTCATCACGTTTAGAGTTCGATTCATTGGGCTGTCAAATTTTGTCTGCTGACTTATGTGTTATTATGATTGATGCTGCATGGGTAGTTTTGTCAGTGCGGGTGAAGGTAAACCCATGAAAAATCAACAATGTTTGTCCATTTTTTATTCAACGCAAACGTTAAGGGTGGGGAACCAGATTCCGGTTAATCTGGTGATTCGATGTCAGGCAGCGAGCTCTACATCGATTAATAAACTCACTGAATCACTCTTCGAGTAACTTTGTCTCGGCTTGACGGTGGACCTCAGTTGCTCTTGTTCTCGGAGGGGTGCTAAGGAGCATCCTGAGGAATTTATTCTGAACACGATGATGTGTTTTAACGCAACTCTGCCAGACTGGCATGCCGTAGTCGATGTCCGGGAGTATGATTTGCTTGTAGACAGGGATAATGTAGACCTTCTGTTGATCAATGGGTACAGTAGCTTCAACAGTACGTTACACTTTGTGACAGTTTTGTCAACCTGCTACCTCAACATCAGCCTGCTGTCTAGGGAAACGCCAAGGTAGACAGCTGAATTGGTCCATTCCATCGTGGTATTGTTCAGGCTTATTTCAAAATCCTCAGGTGGAACAAGTCTTGCTGCGTTGATCTTCGAATCAGTGAAGTATTTTGACAGGACATTCAGGCTTACTACTACTGAAGCGCTCTGTTACTCTACCATTGTGGACGGCTGCGATATCATCGGCAAACAACAACAGAGATCCATTTTCAGGAACCGGGAGTATGTCCGAGGTAAAAAGGTCGAACAGAAGTGGACCTAGTATACTTCCTTGCGGAACACCGGCTGAAATCTCCTGTGCATCGGAAACTGCACCTTGCAGCGAAACACATAATGTTCTGTCCATCAGATAATTTTTAATTATCTTCACCAGGATCTTCACCATCATGCCACACGTTATCAAAGGCCTTCTCGATGTCAAGAAGTGCCATGGCAGATGATTTTGACACAGACTTGCTCCGCCTGAGGATGTTGATGACTCGACTAAGATGGTGGACTGTTGCAAGATGTTGAGCTCGTCAACAGACGAAAGAACCCCAAGGTAGATCGCTTTCTCAAACAGCTTGGATAATTGGAAAAAAATAGTTTTTGGAAGAGGAAGGGTCTTTCCCAGGTTTCTGGATGGGAATAACTTTGGCTGACTTCCAATACGAGGGAAAGTAGATAAGGCGCAGACATTGGTTGAAAATCAACGCCAGATGAACGTAGAACCGGGGCTAGATTGCTTGAGCTCCAAGTTCATGATATCGAAACCTTGGTCCTTCATGTTCTTTGAGCGAAGTGTTGACCTATCTCAACAACCTTCTCTGCAGGAGTTATCAAGCGATAATTGGAGCCATTGTTGTCTAGTAGTATCAACGGTGGAATGTGCCTTGGTTTAGTTTTTACAATTTTCGTCAACATCCAAAACGGCTTTGCACAATCTGGGAGAGAGTGGATCTTGTCGGAAAAATCGTTATTTCTGAGGTCCACCATTCTGTCCTTAATAATTTTTGTCTTGTTAAGGTAGTAAGATCAGTTCGCTGGTATTGTCTTCGGGTGGCGTTGCGCAATTGAGTTAGTTCTTTAGTGGGTCTATCAATGGGTACAGAGTTACTTGCCTGATCTATCACTGGGACATGTTGCTCCTGGGCCTGGGAGATCGCTTGCTCGATGCTCTGCAGCTGCTGTTCGATGTCATCAACCGAATCATGTGCATGTCGAAATCGATGTTGTCGTCAACGTGTTTTCTGGAACCTCTCCCATCTGGCGCGATGGTAGTTCCGTCTGATCAATGCCTCTTGACCGAGGACCAACATCGGCCAAACCGGATAGTGGTCCGAGCCGAGTTCCTGGTACACGACCTGCCTCATGTTGGTGAGGAAGCTGGGTCGATTGGTTGAGTGAACCCCCGGATCAGCTCAACCGGGTGGGAGATCCGGGCCCAGGGATAATGTAATGGCCCTCTTCCAGGTCCTCTTGTAGAATGATGCCATTTCGTGTTTCCACGATGATAAACTGCCCTGCCTCCGAGTTAGTTTGCGAATGCCGTTTCATAACAAGCGTTCTTGTACCGTTGGCGCTGCTGACTTGCTTTGGACAATAGGTCATGATGATGGTGATAGGGCAGATTTGGACTCAACTCCATTGGATTCGATAAACCGTAGCAACATCACCCGAACTAGCTGATGAGTAGTAGAATGCTCCTTTCCTGAACCCAATATGTTCCGGTAGGAGGATGTTTTGCTCATCAACGAACTGGGCAGCAATCGATTTAGGATTAACTTCTCGAACAGTTCGCTCAGCGCTGAAAGAAGGCTGATTGTCTGCAGTTTGGAAGAAGATGTTGGATCCTCCCCTGGGTTTGCGAATTTGTATGACTTGGCTACTTTCCAGATGCTTGAAAGTCAAGTCAAGCATCGTTGGAAAATCCCTTCAAACCCGGGAGCCTTCATGATTTTAGTGCCTTTCAGTGGTGAGCAAATTTGTTCTACAGTTATTCTGACTTCCGGAGCAGAATGCAATTGCAATTTTTGCAATCTTATCTTGAGAAATCCGCATTTCGCAAGCGGTTGACAGCACTCAGATTCCTCGAAACAAATTTATCGCTGTGTGTTTAGATCTCGGACAGTTGCCAACCCTTGGTCTTTGTTCAATCATCCAACAATCCTTCTTTCAATGGGGGTGAGGCAATACCACAAAATGCCGCAAACGCTTGAGGCCACCGCACTGGACAAATTTCGCGACAAAAATCGATAACTCGAAAACCATTATTTTTAGACAGATGATGTCTTCGGGAGATTTAATTTTAATTTTTTTTTCGGGTGGTGACTAGGGTGGTCCTTTTAGGTTCATAATAAAAATTTCAACTTTTTATTCTGGTTCACGGGCTGGTTCATCTCCCGTCGTAGTCAGTCAAACACCACTTTTGGGCATTTTCGTAACTTCTCCGGAGGAGAGATTCGAACTCGTGACTTAGGCGTAAGAGGTATGGATTTTAACCAATTAGCCGGGGTCGCCCCCATCTCCGTTAATTGATTAACATTTATATCACAGAAAAACAGACATAACACATCAAATATTATGCACTACAAATCATCGTCACTAACACATCTGCGCCATCTGTTGATGGATGATAAAGCTGAACAGATGGTGGTAGTGTGTTAACGTTAAATGTAAGAAAATCTTGTATACGCGCTATCTGTTGCGATACTACCAACTAAGAAACATTTGAATTGACCGTTTAATGGGTAATCGATGAAAGAAACTGCAAGTGTTATGTCTGTTTGTCTGTGTTGACATATTTACATTTGTTTACATACATGAAAGCAAACAAATTTAAATATGTTAACACAGAAAAACATACGTTTTCCATCCCAGTTGGTTGGCGGTCGAGGCTTGCTTTCGGATTTGCTTGAAGGCTTCGCGTTTCGGGCATTGAAGATCAGATCCCTGGTGTGCAGCACCAAAGTTGGCGTACTTGTACGCCACGGTTCCTTCGATGGGACATTTGGATGTGGTGTTTTGTTGCTGCGGATATTGATGTTGCAGTTACGGATACCGTGACCAAAGTCCAGGCACCGCTGGAACTGCGTCATATCACGGTGTCCACCACGGTAAGGCACCCAGGTGACGATGATGGAACAGTGGGAGCTTACACAGCGCGTTGTGCGCCACCCCCAAGTAGCACATCACGATCATAATTAGTTGTAGCAACTTAATTGTGACTAACAAAAGCATATTTATGTTTTCTCAACTTAATGGCAATATGTGGGCCATTCTCTTTTGGAAATGCACCGGGTGATGACTCACGTTTTCATTCCGCCGATTCATCCGGTAGACGAAGATTGGGGCCAGTTTGTACCGGTCATTGATCTCCAATGCCTCCTCTGATGACGGCCTTGAAAGGGTTATCCCCATGGATGTCATGCGTGAAGAATTCCGAACTGGACTCCATCAGATGCTCTGATTAATTATGAATTTTGTGAAAATTCATGGAATAGCTAAAAGAATGCCAACATTTTTCTCGTATCTGTAGTTCATTTGCATTACATATGAAATTTGGTGTATTTATTTTTCCACATTTCAATTATTTCATATAATTCAATGTGGCGATTGGAAGAAATCTCAGTTTTGCTGAAAAGCCAAATTATCTTCGCAATGGCTACTATAAAACTGTATGGTCATTTGGTGACTTTCCTCAATGCCAATTTACCTTTTCATGCATTTATTGGAGACAAAATGGTTTTCAATTGGTTTTTCAACTGCCCATAATAAGATAATACGAATGAGTCCTACAACGGCATTTCAAAACAGCATTTTATGAGTTTATAAAGTCAAAGTAAAACCTTTGATAGGAGCAAAAGGATTTTTAGAAGTCTAGGTTTTAATATCGTTGTAAAGAAGCTGTGTAGGTTCTTATAAACCTGACTAAAGATTGAAACCTATTGGCAACTCTTGCTGCCATAATAATACCGAATTCATTTCTAGTGGCTTTCATAAAACTTTAATAAAACTTAATAAATCTGGATGGTTTTGGCAATGTTACTTGGGTTGGGCGGTGGTAGCTTCACTTTTGCTGTAGGAGCAGCAGCGTTTAAATTTTTGACGAGGCCGCTGAAATCACCTACGTCACTGGTATTCATTGCTGTGCCTCCACCACGGGGGCCCACGCTTCGGTTACTGGCACCCTCGAATTGATTCTGCTTTTTCTTCTTTTTCTTATTGTTGCTATGGGCCTGGTCAACGATACACTGAAAATTAATTTTCGTTTATTTTACGAAATCGAAGGTAGGACTAACAAATGTATTCGTTGTTTTCTGGAACGAAGCTGATCTGTACTTTTTAAGAAGCTACCTTCGTAGTTAATACCACAAGCACAACTGTCGAAAGCACGAAGCATTTGTTGACACAGAAAGAACATTCGTTCATTCAACGGAAGCAATACAAAGAACAACGAGTAATTTGCTACCAATAAAAAAGAAACGTCTCTCTGGTGGTTGCATGAACGACTGAGAGATCTACTTTATCGGCCCAAAATAAAATTGAAAAAAAAAAGCGCTACCACGAGGAGAGTTACTCAGCTTTTTGTTTTTTAATGTTTCTGACAAGGGATCCTAAATGTTTAGGAAGAAGTGTTATTGAGTCCGTGGTTGATCACACTAAAATATGTTGACTCGTGAGAAGCTACCTGGTTATTGTGCATGAGGTTCTAACTCTCGACAGCGCGTTCATTTCTATTTTGGAATAAATTAATGATTCCCTGCATCCCAGCAGCAACACCAACATGAGTACGATCGAAGGGAAGCAGTGATTGTCTAGTCTTCGCGAAATTCATTTTGTGAGCATTTTGTTAGATGACAAGCACCATGAATGTTTCATATAATTTACGAGACATTTGTTCTATGTACAAAATCCATGTTCACGAAACGAGTGAAAGCTAATTTACGAAAATAAATTTTCAGTGTATCGGTCCTGCCTTCGAGTAGCGCGCTAAAATAGATTTTTGTGACTCAAGAGTCAGAAAAACTGTCGAAAAAAAAATTGTGACCCTATGTATGAAGGTTGTGAAAAATATATACACTGAGAAAAAAAACAAAATTTCAGAAAATTTCTATATCTCACAAAACGATTTTGTTTCATTTTTTTTTAATTTTTGAGTGTAAAAACTTGAAGTTGTTACGCAAATTGTAGCGAAGTTTTCCGGATGTAGAAATGTCAGGGAAAAAAGTTTCTAGAACGTCAAATTTGTCTAACTTTTTGGTTGGCAAAATATCTTTTCTTGGTTTTTATGTTTTGTATACGTGACAGTTATGTACCCGGCATGTTCACGTGTGAGAACAAGACGAACAGTAGCGCTATGCATCCTCCATAGTTTATAATGTGTTTTATTTGAACCGTTTATTCAATCATCTTGCGACACTTTTTTCCCTGACATTTCTGCATCCCGAAGTCTTCGCTTAAATTTGCGTAATAACTTCTAATAACGTTAGTTTTTACAGTAAAAAAAATACACAAAATCAAAAATTCTTAGTTTTTAAGTTATTTAGATTATAAGGTTAATTTTCGATTTTTATTCCGAAAAAAATTATAATTTTTTCAGTGTATAAATTTTTTCACAACCTTCGGCCACAACTAGTTTCTCGACAGTTTTTTGTACAACCAAAGGTTTTCGAGCTACAAATTATTAATTGAGGTGCTATTTAAAATTCTTACGCCCTTTTTAAAACTGACTCTAAAAATGTGTTGTATCAGTGGAAAAATCTTACTTTCGGGGGTAAAACGGGTGTACAAATGTTCAATTAAATCGGAGACACTCGAAGCTGGTCGGTAGGTCGCTGCGGCTGAAACGCTCTAAATGGTATAACTGAAAAATTACCTAGAGCGAAAAAACACTCTCCGAAACTCGGCTGGCTGTTGACGCTGTTGCTATGAGGCTCCATAAGTCACCGTTCGTTACCGCTCTTTATATCTATCACTATCGACTGTTGCTATGATCCATTCATGGTAGCCGCAGTGGTTGCCCCCAAAAATCCATAGTTTTCTGTCGACTAATATGTTAGTATCCAACAATATCCTTATTTTTGATATCTCGGAAAGGCAGCTTCGCTTCATTCTGCGTCCAACCACGCACTAGATAACTACAGAAAACAACAAAGCCAGTTTAATTTCGCTGCCATAAAAAATTAATAAATAGGAAATTTAAATGCCTAACGTTGTGTTATATCAACAACTTCCGAAACAATTCCTCACCATGCAGCACTGGTAACTGTAACGTAATAATCAACCTCTGAACTCGAAAACTAAACTAAGCTAGACAAATAGTTCCATTCTAAATAGGAAAAGTTTTCGCTTCTTGTCTGTCTCTCTCTGTATCTCTCTCCTCTTGTTGGGATATGCAAATATTCGCTTCACCGATATGTTGTGCAGATCAAGCCGGATGTATTTGCCGGCATAACAGTTAATATGTTGCAAAATTCCATCGGTTTCCAAGTCCTGAGCCCCCTTTAACCTTGCCGGGCATGTTTCGACAAGTAAATATTATCATCCAAATATACATCGCTTCAACCTCCATCCCCCCCTTCCTTCCGAAGTTTGTAACCTCAGTCAGTTAGTTCGACTGACTGCCGGAACAGAGATTTTACCAGCACAAGCTTGAAATCGTTGCGGTTGTTGCCCCTCCCGACCCGGCTCACGCATTCCGACCGACCCTTACGAACGACCTCCATCTAATTTCCACACCTGAATCTGAAAGCGATGAAACAACCACCCACCCAACCCACTCTCCGCTGTACAGTCAAAGTTGGAGAACTGGAAAAGTTTCCAACACCCTTGTCCGTCGTGCCCGCCACTGACCGACCGACCCAGCCGAAACATGAAACAAAATTTTCCACCTTTTCCCCGAATGTGAGTAAAGCGAAGCCAACGATGACGACGACGACGACGACGACGACGACGACGGTGGGGGAGAACTTGAAACGCCTTCCAACCCCCGCATGCACTTTCAGGCTGTTGGTGGTTGCTGGTGCGATGATATTCCGAGAAGATACAAAACAAGGAAACGTTCATTATGCTTCCGACTGCTGTACTCGAAACGTGTCGAGTTCAGAACAATTTGGAAACCTCGATGGAAGTCGACCGATTGATTCGTGGGAAATCAACTGCTGCAGAGATGATGCCCTTTTCTTGCACTTGATGAACCGTTTCCATTTCCCACCCCATTGGAGTTTTGAGCCGCATTTTCCCGCAAAAGTCAAAACTGTGAAGCACACGGTTCCAAAAACCCCTCCACCGAGGAAAGACTCCACAACGAGCAGTTCCCTTCGCAATGCTTATTAATTTATGCATAGCCTTTTTGCCGTTCGCCGGGGTTTGATCACTGTGAAGTTCCCCGAAAAGGATGGAGCTCAAGGAGGTGGCTTTGTTTCGGGAGTTATTTTTTTTTGCGTTCCACTATCCCAGACCATCTCCCAATGATGGCGGCATGATGGGCGAGGAAAACTTTTCACCGACTTTTGTGTGTGAATAAATTCCTCCGCTCGGGTTCCAGAATCCGCTTCGACACGACTTGGTCGTCCGTTGATGGTTGATGAAGTTCGATGCAGCTAGAATTCAACATTTCCCACCGGAAGAAACTTCAAGATTATTTCAGGTATTCTGTCGGCCTTGGTGCGCGGTCGAGGCTGGATGGACTGGCCGGCATCGTAAATTAGCATGAAAGCACATATTGACCAACTTTGCGGTAGTAAACTGCCGGCGCTCGTGAGGAGCGAAATTCTTACTGTTATAGAAGGTTGTTGGTCACTGTCAAACTGGAGCATCAATAGCTTCCACCTTGACGGTTATGTCTTGTCGGTTGGAAAGTGTGTCTTGATGAATCAAACTGCTGAGCTATAAAATCTGTAAGATGAAAGCGTTGTTGTTAAACTGGGATTTGTAGTTGCCTACGTATTATTGTAAGAATGGAAATGGTTTACATCATACTTTAACACTGTTCTAACTTGTTGGAGAAACCCTGGAATGTTATCGGTTTTCGGGCAGCACACGCGATTGACAGTGGAACTTTTGAAGAACACTTCATCTCCCAAATACAATAGGTTATTGCCGAATGCGAGCACGATCATGCAAAGAAATACAAAGTTCGGTGTGGTGAACATCATCTCGCGAGTTTAGGAGAGTGGTACTGAAGTTTTACATGTGTCGAAAGTGTGGAACATGTTTAGGCTGCCAGATATGCTGATTTGGCGTCATCCTAAACAAATACTGCAATACATTGCAATATACACCCCTGTTGTATTGGTACATACATAGATGAGGGGTTCATACATAGATGAGGGATCTACGTGTTCTCTTATGGTACATAAGCTTTGGGAAGAGCTGAATGTTGCTGGGGAGCCTTATCCTCTCTGCATTAGTTGGACTGGTGGTCAAAATAGATACGAAAAGGACTCTGTGAGGTGTGCCATTGACAAATGGGTAGCACAAGAACACCTAGCGAAGCTTGCAATTACCAGCCAGTCCCTCGTGATTGATGACCTATGTCAACATTATCGCCACCTAGTCGACCTCCCGATGGATTCGTATTAAAACTTTTCGGAATGGACAACACTCATCTAGCACGTTTATTGGGCTGTAAAGACTGAGAAGAAGGCCAGCCATGCTCTACTGGAGATCCTATCGAAGGACGAATGGAGCCCAATTTTCACATTTGCGAATGCGAAGCTCTACAGTTTGCTGTAAAGGATTACTTTTCGTTTGACAGAATTAGTATTCAAGCTTCCAGTCGACCGTTATGGACAAAAGCAGATGAACGAGCATTGGACATACTACAAAGTAACACCAAGCTAAAGGGGCAAAGATACGAGACAAGCCTGTTATGGAAGTAAGAGGATGTACAGTTGCCAGACAGTCAACCGATGGCACATTAACGTTTTCAATGTCTGTAGAAACGCATGTGGCGAGAACCGGAATTGGCCATTGCTATGCAGGATATATGCAGGCCTCAACCGTGAGTGTGGAATCTGCCTATCTTTCCAGTAGTTAACGCCACAAACCTGGAAAGCTCCCGATTGTTTGGGATGCAGCTGCAGTGGCACGAGGCACATCTCTGAACGCCTTTCTATTGGAAGATCCTGATCAAGTGGCATCGTTGGTTGCTACAGCGATTTCATGAATTCCTTGTGGCGATAGCCGCAGATATAAGAGAAATGTTCCTTCAAGTCTCGATTAATGCACTTGATCAGCATTTTCAAAGATTCTTTTGGTATACTGGGGCACCCGGATCCAGCTTGTCTGTTTATGTTTTGCAGGTAATGACATTTGGTGCAACATGCTCTCCTAGCTGTGCGCAGCTGCTACTCCGTGATTGATCAGAATCAGTGAAATTGCACAATGAATCAACTGAATGGGGCTGGGAGTAATCGACCATTATCACAGTACACGTTTCAGTGACTCAATTTTTTTTAAATAATCGATAACGGCGCCGGCCACGTCCTTACACTCAGATGGGAATAGGGAAAAGAAGTTAGCGTGGCTTTTGCTGTTTAGGGACCGTGTTTACCTCTGCATTCCACAAAGGTCAGATGAAGAAGGGTTCTCTATGTTAGTCGGGTAGGGCTCGATGGAACAGGATTCACCTTGATAAGTGATGTGATCATCTATATAATTGATATTAAGATTACAGTGTCCAGCGAACAAGCAAATGGTGAAGTTTATTCCGTCCGCCCTCCGTTGCTTTGGAAGTTTTTTGAATTTAAAGCAAAATTCAGTTTTCAGTTTTTTTTATCGATACCCTCCCACCGATTGTGAAATCGAGTTGTACTTTTCTGAAGAAGAAAACATTCAGTTTAGGCAGTGCTATCCTAAATAATTGCAATTGGCAATCGACTATATTGAGCCATATTGCGCTCCTCCGCGGATCAACCGTCCGTCTTTTGTTGCGTGCACTCGTTTATCTGCCAACCACCACCGACCAGCATCATCATCATCATCATCATCATCATCATCATCATCACCATCATCATCATCATCATCATCATTATCATAATCGTTGAGCTCCCCTTCTGACTGGTACACGCGGCCACTCATCGTCGCTCGGCAGCAGCAGATCAGTGATACATATAAGTTAAGTTTTTGTTTCTATCTCTCCCGAATATATTTTATTTAATTTTAATTGAGTGCATGTGTGTGTGCGAGAGTGTGTTTAGCTTTAGTTTGTTTTTCTGTGTTTGACTGTTTATTGACTGCATATGCATATCCAGAAAGCTCAGCTGGTCCAGGGGTTGTTAACTTTTAGCCCAAAACGAAACTTATGAAAGCTTATCAGATCAGTAATGATCTGACGAAACGGTTTTCGGCCGTGACCGAACGACCGTGGGTCGTTGTGTCCAACCTCAAGCAAGCTAATGCGATTGCTATCTCTCAGCCCTTTACTCTCGAGTATCGAGTGTATATACCAGCTCGGGGTATTGAAATTTAAGGTGTGGTCTCCGAAACAAGTCTGACCCCAGAGATCCTGCTGAAGCAGGGAGTTGGTCGATATAAGAAACCTCTGCTTTCTCCAGTGAAGATACTGGATGTGCGCCAACTTGGCACAGTATGGCACTCGTTTCGTGTGACCTTCTCTGCGTCAGCCCTTCCTCAATACGTCGAGTTGGGAAAACTTCGACTACCTGTGCGTTTGTTTGTACCTCGGGTCATGATCTGCCAAAAATGACAGCAGATGGGACATACGACCTCCCATTGCGGCAATAAGGCACGCTGCTCCAACTGCGGGGAGAAACATGAGGATGGCGCCTGCGCAGACAGCACACCAAAATGCGCTTTCTGTAAGGGAACTCATCCTCATGCTCTCTCGTCCTGCCCGGCGTACAAACAACGCGGGGAACAATTAGAACGCTCGCTATAACAGCGTTCCAGGCAATCTTTCGCCGAAATGGTGAAAAAGCCTCACCATCTTCTATATAATAAAAATGAGTTGGGGTTTCCTTTGTCACGATTTAACTCGCGAGCGGAAAGACCGATCGGCGTGAAATTTTGTATGCACAGATTTTTGAGGCCGGAGAATAATCTTATGATGGTTTGAGACCCCTCCCTTCACTGAAAAGGGAGGCTCCCATACAAATGAAACACAAATTTCTACACAACTCGAGAACTAATCAAGCAAAAGAAACCAAATTTAGCATGTGTGAGTTTTTGAAGGAAAAAAAAATAATTATGGTAGCTTGGGAACCCTCCCCGTCATAAAAGAGGGGGCTCCCTTACAAATAAAACACAATATTCTGCATAACTCGGGAACTAATCAAGCAAACGGAACGAAATTTAGCATGTGGTGGTTTTTGAAGACAAAAAATGTTTCTATGTTGGTTTGAGACCCCTTCCCATCCTAAGGGGGGGGGGGGGGCTCCAATACAAATGAAGTACACTATTCTGAATGATTCGAGTACTAATCAAGCAAATGGAACCAAATTTAGTATGTGGTGGTTTTTGAAGACAAAAAATTGTTCTATGTTGATTTGAGACCCCTCCTCTTTCTTAAAGGGGGGGAACCTATTCAAATGAAACGCAAATCCTTGCATAACTCGAGAACTAATAAGAGAAATGGAACCAAATTTCGCATGTGGAGGTTTTTGAAGGAGGGAAATGTTTCTATGGTGATAAGAGACTCTTCCGTCATATGAGAAGGAAGGGGGGAGGGGGTGCTCTCAAACAAATGGAAACCAAATTTCTGCATAACTCGAGAAATAATCAAGCAAAGGGAACCAAATTTGGAATGGACGAGTTTTTTAAGGCATGAAATGTTTTATGGTGGTTCACAGCCCCTCCTCCCTCTAGAAGGGGGGCTCTCATACAAATGAAACAAATTTCAACCAAATATGAGAACTATACCTACTTCTTTGCAAATTTGTATTCAGTGGTTTTTGGGTCCGGGAAAGCATCTTATGATAGTTCGAGAGCCCTCCCGCTTCTAGAAAGGGTGGGATCCCATGCAAATGAAAAACAAATTCCTGCATAACTCGAGAACTAATCAAGCAAATGGAACCAAAATTGGTATGGGTGAGTTTTTGAAGGCAAGAAATGTTTTTGTGGTAATTTAAGACCTCTCCTCACTCTGCAAAGGGGGCTACCATACATACGAAACACAAATTTAAACCAAACATGAGAACTATCCCTACCGCTATGCAAATTTGTACGCAGGGGTTTTTGGGTCCGGGAAAGGATCTTATGATAGTTCGACACCCTCCTGCCTTTAGAAAGGGGGCTTCCATGCAAATGAAAACTATATTCTGCATAACTCAAGAACTAATCAAACAAATGGAACCAAATATGGCATGTGGAGGATTTGTAGGCAAGAAATGTTTCTACGATGGTTTGAGACCCTAGCAAAAGAAACCAAATTTAGCATGTTTGAGGTTTAAAGGCAAGAAAGGTTTCTATGATGGTTTCAGATTCCTCTTCGCCCTGAAAGGGGGCTCCTCATACAAATGAAATACAATATTCTGTATAACTCGAGAACTAATCAAGCAAATTGAACCAAATCTGGCATGTGGAGTTTTTTGTTGATGAATGCTGTTTCAATGCTGATTTGAGACCCCTCCCTTTTCTGAAGGGGGGGGCTCTTATACAAATGAAAAACAAATTTATGCATAACTCGAGAACTATTCAAGTAAATGAAACCACATTGGGCATGTGGGGGTTATTGGAAACAGGATTTTCATTTATATAAAAATGGATTTCTGTCTGACTGTCTGTCTGACCGATCGGAGTGAAAATATGTATGCAGGTATTTTTGGGGCTGGGGAAGGTTCTTTATGATTGTTTGAGACCGCTTCCCCCTTCCGGCTCGCATACAAATGAAACACAAATTTCTGCATAGCTTGAGAACTAATCAAGCAAATGGAATCAAAAATGGTATGCGGGGTTATTTGAATGCAAGAAATGTTTCTATGGTGAATTCAAACACAAATTTTAACCAATCTTGAGAATTATCGAGCTAACTAAGCCACAAACTGTGTATTGTCTGGGTAAGAAGAATGTTCTGATAGAAGTTTGAGCTCCTTATTACTCAAAAAAACTCATTAAAAAAAGCGTCAGTTCTATGTAATGTTCATACATTTAGTTGCTGGCGTAGCAACGCTCGCACCTGATCTAGCTAGTCACCAATACAAATCCCTTTGCTCCTCTGTCAGATGACGAGTTTGACTTTGATTCGACTGAAGAGGGAACATCGTTCACTTTTCCGGTAGGTGCTTCAAGGAAGCGAAGACACGTCCGCCCACGGCAAATTGCTGAAAAGAAGCCCGAGACCAGCTTGCCCAATTCAAGGAAAGGTGGAAAAAAGGAAAACACAATTCCTCCTGGTTTCCGTAGTACCAACTACACCCAGGACTTTCCATCTCTCCCGGGGACATCAAAACCCCTGACGCCCTATTTTAAGAACAGAAGCCCCTCTCAAGTGGGTTGTTCTCATTTGATGACATTGCCGAAGGTATCTTTGAAGTACCTAGAAATTTCTGACCCTCTCAAAAGCATTGTTTTGGCAATGCTTCCAACAGTGAAGACCTTTTTGAAGCAATTAACATTAAGCATTAAGCTGCTGTGTATATTTCGGCTAGAGCCTCGATTAACCGAAAACAACTTTCAGATATTTGTTCGGCCTTTCCTTCTTCCACGGTTGATCATGGGAGATTTTAACTCTCACGGTACAGGCTGGGGAGGACTGTACGATAACAACAGACTTCCCTGATATATGACCTCTGTGACAACTTCAATATGACAGTTCTCAACATTGGAGAAGTAACACGTTTGGCCGGTACATCCTCAATTGGCAGTAGATTAGACCTCACACTTTGTTCGAATTCATTTTCGTTAGATTGCACATGGAATGTGATTTAGGATCCCCACGGTAGTGATCTTCTGCACATAAAAATCTAACCCGTAACATCGATTTGACAGCATTAGATGAAGCAGTAACGACGGAAGAAGGGCTTCCACCGCTGGAAAAATATAACTTCGTCCACAACCTGATCCTGGATAGCGCGCTTCGAGCTCAAGCTTGACCAGTCCCAGGAACAGCATTTCGCTGGAAACCTCCTTCTCCATGGTGGGATCAGCAATACACCGAGGTTAACCGTAACAAGTCCGATGCGTTTAAAGTTTTCCGTAGACGTAGAACACCTGAGCACTTATACACGACTCTCGAATGCGAACTTGAGAGCCTCATCAAAACCAAGAAACGCGGTTACTGGCGACAATTCGTGGACGGGCTATCGCGTGAAACGTCGATGAATACCCATTGGAACACGGCGCGAAGATTGCGTAACTGAACTACGAACAACGAGAGCGAAGAGTATTCGGACAAATGGATCCTCAAGTGTGCGCGAGAAAAGTTTGTACAGATTTATTGCCGGCACGGATCATTCCTCGCGAAACCGAGAATTTGATAGATGAGGTCAGCTAACCCTTTTCAATTGTAGAACTCTTTCTTGCACTCCTCCACTCCTCCACAGTACACATTTTATTCTCATTTTATATTATAACATCCCTTCACAATATTTTTTATACTATTTTCAGCTTCGTATTTATCCGCAAGCTTAAGTCCACCATTGAGCGAGATAAGGCGCTATAACCTTGGCAATTATTGTCATGCTTTTGGTTCAAATGCCAAAAGTTCACCCACAGGCAAAAGGAGCATAAAATAACCTTTCTAGCATCTATGCTCCCAACGATAAAGTACAAATTATCACACTGTTTAACTCTACATGGAAGCGTTTGGTACGGGAGGTCCACGCTTTCTTCCTTACCTTGATTCAGAGTAGTAGAGCGATATAAGTTCTTTCTGGAATCGCTCTATTTCTTGGAATCCTCTCTGCGGCACGTACTACGCAGTTGGCCTGGCCGATGACAAGAAAACTGATGTATTCAAGAAACCATCATTTTCCAGGATGCCTTCAAGAATTGGCTGCGTTAGTGTGAGATTAGAGATTAGATTAGACAACGGGGATTGGGATTTCGTGGAGAGAATGAGTTTATTGGATCATTGAAAAATGGAAATTTCCTAGGGATTCTTGAGCTCATTTCCAAATATGACCCTATTATGGCACAGCACATCGAGGTTCATGGGTATAAAAAAAGTGGCCTTGTCAACTATTTATCCTCTCCTATTTGTGACGAGATAATCGATATCATGGCAGAAATCGTATTCGAAGAGATTACGGAGCGAATCTACTAGGCGAAATATTATTCAATTTCAGTTGATTCCTCTCCTGACGAATTACATATTGATGAACTATCGCTGAAAACCCAGAAGATTTGGAGAACAATGAAGCCTCTTGTGTTTTCAATGATATGTCTCGCTTGAGTATGCTATTTACACACAGTTCTGGCATGACATCCTTGAAAGGTTCGATGC
The DNA here is from genome assembly GCA_034211315.2 of Aedes japonicus. Taxonomy (NCBI): domain Eukaryota; kingdom Metazoa; phylum Arthropoda; class Insecta; order Diptera; family Culicidae; genus Aedes; species Aedes japonicus. The sequence continues at coordinate 21,726 of JASCZW010004312.1, read as the reverse complement.
AACTAGCCAGTTTCTTCAAAACCCTACCACATCTGTGAGACCAGCCGTGATTTCAATACTTAATTTGATTGAATACGTGGAAGCAATACGCACTAAGTACGATGAATATGAAGCAGCGGTAAAGAAAATGTCAGGTTCAGAAGAATACCGAAATATCCGAACGAGAGTGAAGAACGTTCGACTCAACGAGCCAGATTGAGCTAAGCAAACCGTCACTCAAACTCCAAAAGACAAATTCAAAGCTGATGCCTTCCATACCGTAATCGATCAACTAATAACTACTCTGGCGGACCGCGCAACAGCGTATAAACAGGTTATTTTTATTATTATTGATTCAATTTAATTATTTGGTTATTCAATCGTTTGGTCAACATATTTTATCTTGTTTCATTTTTTAAAAAGGTCTGCAACTTGTTCGAATTTTTGTCGGATTTTTATGCATCCCCTTCAAAACAAGAAATCGGAGCAAAAATGTTAGTTGAAGCTTATCCAGGAGATCTCGGACCGGAATTGACAAACGAACTCATCCAGCTCATATAATTTGCCAAGCAAAGTCAGAATGTGCATAACCTACCAGTTGAGACGTTCCTTTATAATTTGATTTTGAAAAACAACATGCGATCCACTTTTCCCATTGCAAAAGTTGCACTACGAATTTTCTTATGCATAATGGTATCCAAGCATGAAATTTACCAAAAACAGGCTGAGGACATCCATGATTAATGACAGGCTAGTCAATTTGACCCTGCTATGCATTGAGAATGAGCGAAATAAGCGTAAATCAAATAATCGATACATTTCAGCAAAGAAAATCTCGCAGGAAGGCATTTTAAGTTATGGCATAGTGGTTTGCACCTATACTGTGGAATTATTTTAAAACTATGAACAAATATATCGTTGACTACTGAATTTTATTGTTTTCTTTCCAATGCATCAACAAAGTTGTACGTTTGAAGATAAAAGGGCCCCCACAAGTTTATGGCCCACGAGCCCCCAGAAATAAAAATCCGGCCCTGTAGACAACCCAATGTACCGGTTTGAGATTTGATCTGGAATTTATGAAACTCATTTATGTGTTTTTCACTAACATTAGCCTTAGATTGTAGTTATTTCACAGGTTTGTTTACTATTAGTTATTTTATCTGTGTTTGTGTGTTTTTTTTCTCGTTCTCAAAAATGTTCATGTCAAAAAAAAAACCAAATTCACACCCATCTTCCCATCCGTTAAATTATTATTCCTATCAACCTCGAGTAATCGGTTCTATCCCCCTAACTTTAGTTTTAAGATAACTGATGCATATAAGTATGAAAATATGGCTCTGTAACGTTGATTTTATTGAGCCTGTCCAAATAAATGAGTTTAACTCAAGATATTTATAGTACAACTACTGTTGGCGAAATAAGGCGCTGTAACCTTGGAAAACGATTGCCAAACTTTCGGTTCAAATGCCAAAAATCCACCCACAGACAAGAGGAGCATAAACTAATCTCTCTAGCATTTATGCTCCCAACGATAAAGTACAAATAATCACATTATTAAATTCTAAATGGAACCGTTTGGTACGGGAGTTCCACGCTCTCTTCCTTCCAACGATCCAGCGATGTCAGACACTCTTTCTGGAATCACTCTATTTCTTGGTGTCCTCTCTGCGGCACATGCTACGCAGTTGGGCCGATGACAAGAAAAATGATGCAATCAAGAAGTCGTCTTTTTCCAGGATGCTTTCAAGAATTTGCTGCGTTAGTGTGATATTAGATTAGATTCGATACTTATAGTACAAGTACTGTCATATTAATAGGACGCTGAGACTTTGAAGCATCGGTCCTATTTTAGGAAGCTGGGATAGTTTAAGGTTCATTCTATTTCTGTAATCAAACTCAAGACCCTTCCAACGCACAGTGGAAAAGGAACTAGTCCAAGTGAAAAATAATTCCGAACGACGATCGCCATCAGTGAAATATGCTACTGCCTGCCACCTTCCACCGAGTTGTGCAATCATCTCACATTAGAAAGGACCCACCACTCCAACCATCAGAATTTCGCTACCATCCAGTGAATACAACAGCGATCGCTGGATAAATCACTCGCGGCCACGCACCATGCATAACGGAACAACGGAACGGCATGATTTATGATGAAACCGTCCTCCTTCCTCGGTGCCATCTAAACATCCCGACGGACACACCAGATACAGCTTCCAGGACAGGACAGGATCGATTCAGCTCGTAGTATGCCTACGTTTTACCGCATGTCTCTGCAATAGTAGGTACGTGGCATGTAGGTGCATAGTGAAAACATCCTCCCAACCTACGGCCGTTCCGGTCGCCCGAGACGAGTCAAACCTACACCAGAAACGCAGATCAGGCGGGAGCCGTACAACGTAAGTAGTGCCGCGTCCCACGAATGAGTTTTTCCTGTAGCACCTATAGTGTAGTGTGTGGGTGGATGTACGCTTCGGAAGCCTGGTGCAAACATCGGTCCAAACAGCCCAGACGGCTCTCCCCGAGCGTATTTAAATTTCCAATTCTTGGTCGGTCGTTTAGCAGCTGGGAAAGCTAACAGACGTATTTTTTGCTCGTAAAATTTTCAATCTCATCCCGGGGAAATGTGTAAAAATCAAGATTCCCAGTAAAACCGATCGCTGGGGTGGATTGCGAGGGACGATGATGATGATGATGATGATATCGACGCTAATAATTTGGGTAAAGTGATTGCGGAGAATAAGATTTTCATGGAATCGTAAAGCCGAAAGGTTGATAATCGAAGCCCACGATGATTATTCAAACGAAGCAACCCGTTTGTCTACATTTTCACTCTCCATTCTCTAGCCCATCATCCCATCGTACGGAGATCTGTCGTAATCAATTACGCAATTTGTCTCGTCGAGCACGGACCAGAGCCAATCGGTAGCTCAAGCAATCACTTTACGTCAACAAGACGGACAGTTTGGCATTGAGGACGGCTGAAAGTGCGTTTCTAGCGATGGATGCAGCGGAGGCTTTGCAGACTGCACAAGTGAATCAAGCTTGAAACCACGACTGGCTTTCGCAGGGCACGTACAGGATTTTGCAGCAAAGTGGCTTCAGAGTTTGGTATGATGATGAACAGTTTATTTTATTTTTCTAAAGAAAGGGTTGGGGAAAAACATTTTGTGGTTGGATCTGTTGACCCCATGGGTAGTTCAAATTCGTGAAGATAATTATGTTGACTTAAGATTTTTTCAATTATTGTTATATAATATAGTGAAAGGATGGGGATGAATCTATTATTGGACGATGAATTCCACGAATTCCATTCGATGCCAATTTTTCCTCGATTGTTTAGAACAATAGACGGTTTTCGCCCCAAATCGTATTCGGAGTTGGCAGCACTCTCTCAGATTACAACGATACTTTCTGTGTGCGTGTAGACCATGACTAAATAGCCACTTTGCATACTTAGTATTTTCAATTTTTTTTAGACTGTCTTTTGAAAAGGGCTTTTTTTTATCGATTTTTTCCAAATGTTTTTAATAAAAAAATGACTACTCCTACAAAAACGTGTTCTAGTGGTATCACAAAATAAGTCAATTTTTAAGAAAAAAATTTGAAAAAAAACCAAAATGAGCCCTACACTGAAAAAAAATCATTTAAAAAAAATTCAAAGTCGATTTTTTATTTCGATGAAATTTTGTCTCAAGATAGATAATTATGTCCCCTACCAACCGTTCATACATCACAAGATGGACACTTTTAAGTTTTTCTAACAAAAACTTTTGCATGTCCCATTGATTTTTTTTTCAGTGAATTTTGTTATCTAAAACTAAACTAGTGAAGGATTCAATGAACTCAATTTGTTAGGAGATTTTGTCCTATTTATTCAATCATTTGGAAGGGTTTTAATATTTGATCGCAATATGTACTGAATTTCTCTTCTATATATTTATTTATTTATAATGTCTCATATATACATATTATAACATTTGTCTTAGAGCTATTTTTAAACATGTTCTCTTCTATTTTTTTTACAGATCATGGTAAAATTTTTTGGTTCATCTCCTGAATTAGAATTCTTTTTTGCCTCTACTTTGTCACCAGGAATAGGTAAAAAACTGTGGAATTTCTGAGTGCCTGGTATTGTTTTGGCGTTATTATTTGTTTCTTCGAGTTCTTCTGACATTTTAATTTACTGTTCAGTGGATACGTAACAAAAATTCAATTTGGTGATATTTTTATCTGTCTGCCCAACTGTTCAACGTATGTTATTATCGTGGTATAACCATTATCTCATGCATTCCAAAACTTTTTGAAGCAATTCATTGACTATTCATTAAATGCCAGGGATAATGAAATCATGTAGAAAGCTTTATATTTCTTCTTTTCATTTTCCATTAATTTTTCTTTCATTTCCTCCTTTTTTTCCATTTTATTATGCATTATTTCCTACTATTTTCCTTTTATTTCCATTCAAATTTATTTATTTTTCCTTCATTTTCCTTTCATTTTCGTTTCATTATCCTCTCATTCTCCTTTTACCTGCTCTTGATTTCATTTGATTTTTAGTAATTTTTCATTGACTTTCATTTAATTTGCCCTCATTTGCCCATCTTATCGCTTTGTTTTCATTTCCTTCCTCCTATTTTTGCATTCCTCTCATTTTCCTTTACTTTTCCTCTCATATTCCATCCATTTTCTTTTCATTTTCTTAAAGTTTTTGATTTTTTGTTCATTCATCCGGTATTTTCCTTCCATTTTCATTCGATTGTCCTTATATTTTCCCGTTTCTTTCGTTTTCCTCTAATTTTTCTTTTATTTTCCTTTCATTTTGTTTTAATTTTTATCATTTTGCTAAATTTTCCTGTTACTTTCTTTTATTTTCATTCCATTTTCATTTCGTTTTCCTTTTACTTTCCTACCATTTTGATTGCATTTGCCTCTCATTTTCCTTTCATATTATTTTCATTTTTTCAGTCGTTTTCTTTTCAGTTTCCTTTTATTTTCCTTTACATTTCCTTACATTTTTCTTTCATTTTCCCTTCAAATTTTCCAGTTATTTTCTTTTCATTTCCCTTTCATTATCCTGTAATTCTCCTTTTAACTGCTCTTGATTTCATTTAATTTTTTTTATTTTTCTCCCATATCTCCCATTTCATTTCATTTGCCCTCATTACCCAATCTTTACGCTTTGCTTTAAATTGCTTCCCTCTGTCTTTGTTTTCTTCTCATTTTTCTTTAATTTTACGTTGTTTTTCCTATCATTTTTCTTTAATGTTCCATTCATTTTCATTTCATTTTTCTTTCATTTTCCTTTCGATTTATTATTTTGCTCTAATATATTCCCTACTTTTCTTTCATTTTTGTACGATTGTCCTTGTATTTTCCTTAAATATTTCTTTCATTTTCCTTTAATATTTGGTTCATTCTTCTTTCATTTATGTGCCATTTTCTTTCATTTTTCTCTTATTTCCCTTTCATCTTTCTTTCATTTTTCTTTTGATTTATTTTCCTTATTTTCCATCCATTTTCTTTCCATTTCCCTTTCATTTTTTTATTTTTCTTTGATATACATATCCTATATTTTCCTTTCATATTCCTTCGAATGTCCTTATATTTTCGTTATATATTTTTTCATTTTCCTTTCATTTTCGTTTAATTTTCGTTTCATTTTCCTTTTATTTTCCTTATAATTTCCTTTAATTTTCCTGCCATTTTTGTTTTCGTTTTCCTTTCACTTTTCTACCATTTGCCATTCATTCATCTCTCATTTTCCTCTATTTTCTTTCATTTTTCTTCCATTTCCCTCTATTTTCTTCTCATTTCCCTTTAGTTATCCTCTCATTCTCTTTTAACCTGCTATTGATTTCATAATTTTTCTCCCATTTCCCCCTCCTATTTATAGTTTTGCTTTCATTGCCTTCCCTCTCTCTTTGTTTTCCTTTTCTTTTTCTTTAATTTTCCTTTGATTTACATTTTGATTCATTTTGCTTTAATTTTTCATTCATTTTCTTTTCATATTTCTGTCATTTTCTTTCATAATTTTAATTTTTCTTAAATTTATCCTATTCTTCCTTTCATTTTCGTTCAATTGTTCTCATATTTTCCTTACATATTTTTTGAATTTTACTCTCATATGAGGTTCATTTTGCTTTCATTTTTCTTTCATTTTTCTGTCATTTTTCTTTCATTTATCTTATTTTCTGCTTATTTTCCTTCCATTTTTCTCTCACTTTCCTTTCATTTTCCTTTCATGTTTCCCTCATTTTCATTTCAATTTTACGTCATTTTCCTTACATTTTCCTTACATTTTCCTTTCATTTTCCTTATATTTTACTCTCATTTTCACATCATTTTCCTCTCACTTAACTTTCATTTCACTTTCATTTGCCTTTCACTTTCATTTGCCTTTCATTTCATTTTCGTTCCATTGTCTTCTCATATTTCTTTCATTTACCCTAAATTTTTCTTTCAGTTTGCTTTCACTTTCCTCCCATTTGCCTTTCGTTTTCCTATAATTTTTCTTTCATTTTCATTTCAGTTGCCTTTTATTTTCCTTTGATTAGGGGAGGGTGGGGCAATTCAGACCTACCTAAGCAAATTTAAAAATAAATATTGAAAAAGTCAGAAAAACGTTATTTTAACGACAGTACCTTGAAGGAATTATTTATTGGCAACACTTTTGGGCAAAAATAAATAAATCGCTAGAGGAAGTTTCGAATTTTAACGTCGATCTGCTAAAACCCATATTTTAAAAAAAATCAAGCACGTGGGGTAATTCAGACCGGGATGTGGGGCAATTCAGACCACCTCAAATTAAATGCAATTTTATTGTAATTGAACCAACTAAATTCCATCAACAAAATTAAAATTTCATAGTTAATATTTAAAAATTCACCTCGAGACGGCCGCGAGTAATTTGCTCTATTCTCCTAACTTTAGTTTTAAGATAAATGATGTATAAAAACTATGAAAATTTGGACCATTGCAATCTGAATTCCAATTTTTGCATTACTAATAATATTTACTGGTAAAAGATTAATTATGTGTGAAAATATATGCGAAACAAGGTGGTCTGAATTACCCCGCATGTTGACGGTCTGAATAGCCCCACATACTTTTTCTACGCATTATGGTGTTCGCCATAAAACAAATACAAATTTGATTCAATTTATTTTTTGAATTGCTTAAAGAGAGTCTGTAAGCTTCTTATAGCACATACCTGTTTTTGTTAACTCAAAATTGGAAGCTTTTACCGCGTTTTTCTTATGCGCAATTCCCTATTATTGTAGGCACTGAAAAGTAAACTACGCCGTGGCGCACCTCAGGTTCGACTGAAGTCAATGTCATATATTTGTCAAAGTAGTGGTGCCGCATAACGTGTCAGATAATAAGGTTGAGATTTTTCCATGTACTGCCATTGCGAAAAAAATCGACGGTCGGGTTTACCCTCCCGGTCTGAATTGCCCCACCCTCCCCTATTATCTAACTTTTTTTTTAATGTTTATTTTCATTCCCCTTTCATTTGTTTTTCATTTTCCTTTAATTTACGTTTTGTTTTCCTTTCTTCTACCTCTCATATTCCCTTTATTTTTCTTTTATTTGTTTTCGTTTTACTTTCGTTTGCCTTTTATTTTCCCCTCATTTTCCTTTCATTTTTCTTCTATTTTCCTTTCATTTTCCTCGTTATTTTCTATCATTTTACTGTCATTTTCTTTCATTTTCCTCTTATTTTCCTCTCTTGTGTCTTTAATTTTCCTCTAATTTTACCTTAATTTTCCTCCAATTTTCCTTCAATATTCCTTCAATTTTCCTTTCATTACCCTCTAATTTTGATTTTATTTTCATTCCAGTTTCTTTTCATTTTTCTTTAAATTTCTCTTAATTTTCCTTTCATTTTCGTTTCATTTTTCTTTAATTTTCCTTTCATTTTCCTCATATTCCTTCCATTTTTCTATCATTTCCTTTTATTTTTCTTTCATTTCTTTTAGTGGAATTTAAAGAAATTTGCTCGCGTTTACAAGTGATAATTTGATAAAATGTGTATCAATGTTTTATATTTTAATTTTTTTTTAAGTGACCAAAGGAATTGTTAATTTTTAATTTTTCTTGTTTTCCAATCACAATCGTTCTACTAATATGCTCAAAAAAGTTTTTTAAATAGGGTTTTAAAAAAAAAGTGAAAGTCTTTATACAGACTTTAGCAAGGCATTTGACCGCATTGACATACCAATGTTACTTTTCAAATTGCATAAAATGGGAATTGAGACAGGACTTCTGAAATGGCTTGAATCATATTTGAATAATCGCCAACAAATAATTAAACTTAACGGAAACAAATCGAATCCTATTCAAGTCACTTCAGGTGTCCCTCAAGGCATTCATTTATCTATTCTTTTTTTATCCTATAGGTAAACGACATTGTAAACGTTCTCATTTATGCCGGTTACATGAAGCTTGTTGTTTCTGGCAGCACGGTCTGAGAGTGTGTCTCCATATCCTATAACTGGTGCTAGCGGTCGCACTTTTAGACCTAGTTTTTCCTGCTCCTCTGGCAACTTCGTTTGCTCAGCTGCTTTTGCGAGAACGTACCCGACCTACCGAATAATCATCGTCGTCATCGTCAGTCATTAGAAGTTCTTCAGTCTGCACGGAAGGAAATTGTGTTGCTAAAAGTTGCTATTTTGTGCTGGTAATTTCTGTGGTGCTGCCCATCGCTGAAACCTTGGTGTTATCAGTAAATCACAACGTAGGGTAATCGCGCCAACAAAGCTCTTTCTAGATATCAGGAATGAAGAAGACATCAACATATTCCGGAATGAAATACAATTATTCTAAATATGGTGCAAAAAGCCTATTGGAATTGACTGTTAATAAATGCAACTTAATATAATTTAGTATAAAAAGAACATCATCAAACATTACAATTACCTCAGAAAATCAGAATGTAGAAAAATGTGAAGAATCAGGGATTTAGGAATTTTCTTAGATTCCAAATTAACATTCATTGGCCATTACAACACAATAATTCACTGGGCAAACAATATGTCAGGCTTCATCGAGCGCTTTTGCTTTAACTTTCAGTACCCCTATACAATTATTACTCTTTATATTGCCTATGTGAGGTCAATACTGGAATATTGCAGCATTTTATAGTCTCCTTTTTCATTCACGCACCAAGGACGAATAGAATTAGTACAAACACAATTTTTTTTTAAACTTTTGTAAACTAGGCTGGACTTCTTTTCCTCTTCCATCATATGAACCACGCTGCATGCTTATAATCATCCTGACATTAGAAGAGCGTCGTGAATATGCAATGGTTTCATTTGTAAACGACATTGTTTCGCAGCACATTGAATCAGCATTATTTTTGTCAAAATTAAATTTTTATGCGCCTACTTGACAACTCTAAAATCAAAGTTTATTCTTCATAAACTATCATCGCACAACTTATGCAAAATTTAGGACATTAAATCCCATGATGGCCTCTTACAATCAATACTGCGAAACCATTGACTTTACAATGTCTATGCATAAACTCAAACAATATTTCAACACCATACGGAAGCACAACTCGTAAGAAGTAATGATATAAATGCAGACATTACATAATTCATATTTCTTTTTCCATAATTCTAATACAAAACTGTAATTTAAGAAAAAAAAACTGTAACTGTATATGTACTTGTCTACGTCCGGTACCGAAAGATAGCTGCCAATTAGATTACACTTATTTCGCTCGTGGCTGCGCCACCGGCTGGTTCCAGATTCACCACTGGATTGGTTAACCGACTGCATAACCGATGGCTACCTAGCATTGGTTACCTAGCCATAGGCGCTAGAGCCATTTATATCATCCACAGGCTGCATTTGAGATCTCCGCTATTTACATTTGAAGTCTGGGATAGGAGAATAGTTGGCATTTAGTAATTTTTTTCGGCAAAACGAAGTTATAATGAATTCAGACCATTATATATTCGTTGTTTTCAATAGTTTTATGTTGAAATACAGTAGTTTTCAATATCGTATCGACGAGCCGAAATATTTACGATCGATTGGAGCAAACATTTTGAACATGTTTGTAGAAACGACTGAGATAAAAAAGCTCAAAACCTGACCGCTCTTCGTGACGCTAGCAGAAGGTTTTTTTTTTAAATTGTCAAAAATTGCTTGAAAGCTGAAATCATATATCGCCGTTTTTTGTTATCCGTTTTTAGCTGTATTTAGCCTCATTGATAACATATTCCGTGATGAAACTATGATAACCTGTTGTTAAAATGTGTTATCAATTAGGATTAATCTTTTGTGACAGTGAACGAAAGGTGTACTCTCTTGAAAATTATTTCTTTGTCAACTCAAAAAGCAGTGTCAGTTACTTATCAAATATGTTCCAATTTCAAGAGGCTGTTCAGGACGCAATTGGGAATTATTTAAATACAAATGAAAGGGGAGTAAATATTTAATAATTCGCGTCAATCTACTATTCAACACCTAGATCTTTGTCTCATACCAAAAGTTGTATCAACCTGAAGTGAAATATCAAAGGAAAATAACTGATCACAGCAACACCCCATCGACCTTCAGCCCAATGACCGGAAACTCCTGCAAATGACGGTGGCACATTTTGACTCTTTCCTCGCCAACCCAAGTGAATATCAAAACCATCAAATCACGTCGCAAAAGTCAACAGCATCACGCAGAAAAGAGAGGAAAAATAAAGAAACCGAAAGCGGTTGGAGCCCATTATACCAAATACAAGCACTAACTTCTGGTTTAAGGAGGCCTTGGCTTTGTTTTACGAGACGTTCTCTCGTCGAAGTTGGCTCTGGATTCCGGTGAGCCGCTGTTAAGTTTCGCACACTGATCGGTGTTTGGTAGGAATGTGATAAACAGCTCTCCCTCAAGATGGGTCTATGTGTAAATGACAATTTCCTACAGGAATAAAGCTTGCGAAGGCTTTCGTCGAGTGACAATTGTTTTCACACAATTGCCAATCCAATACGGTGAGTAATGGCAGCCAAATGGTGAGTACAAATGGGAGAATTGTTACGTTGCTCTTGGCAAGAGTGGCTTATTTTATTGCTCAGGAAAAATCTATCGGGAAGAATGGAACAAAGTGTCTTAATTCACCTAAGCGCAAATGGGACCGATTTGCGACGAGCGTCTGAGTTGCTGTGGATTGTTTCTCTCTGATTGATCGTAGTTGCCTTCACTGCTATGGCAATGTCTGTCGGATGCCACGTTAGCTCTGGTGAATGGCGCTCTGTGGCTTTGACGCAGAGTGATTGAATTTATTGGACGAGGGATTTATCTATTTACAAACAAGAAATCAGAACGACTTCGAGTGTTAATGTCTCAATTGCTGGGCAAACGAACGGTGGAAAATTCAATCTGGTATGTTTCATTTTGATATTTCTGGAAGTTGAATAACTTCCGGCCTAGTGAACAAACCTTTTGCGACCACACACACACACACAAACTAAATGATGAAAGGAAAAAGTTTTCAACCAGATACTATTTCCACGGAAATGTTGCGTCACAGTGCACACAAATAGCTATTTCATCATATCGTTTTCGCAAACCAATATCAACCAGCTAGCTCCATGCCCCTTCTCGAAGAGTCGCTGCTAGGTGGCGAGCGAACGAAAAAACAAATAACATAATTTTTACCCCACTCGTCCCGTCCCGTCCCACCCATTTCGGGCGTTTTCGTTTCTCTTTCATAAAACTTTTCTTCTCCTCCAACCTAAAGATTCCTACTGTAGGTTAAACGTACCTTCACTACTCAGGCACCACAACAACAACAAAAAAGCCGACGAACAGTAGCTATTTTTCATTGAAAAAGAACCTGCTCTATTTGGTATTCAGAAGAGCAAATGATTTTACGCGCTCTAAGAGCGAGAGAGAGAGGGGGGGAGACAGACTGGACCGGACTCCGCTTGCTTGGATTCATAAATCTTGATTATGTTGGCCGTTTTTTCGCCTACCTACTCAAAAAGCAAATACCGAACGGACATCTTTTGTGGATCTAACTAGCCGCGTTGGGCAGCCTCGGAAGCGAACTTATTTTTTTTTTGCGTGGTTCTGTTATTTAGAGATTGGATTAAATTGGAAGTTTGTTTATTATGCAGTGCACTGGTTGGGTTCTGTTTTCGGTTTTTTCTTTTTTCAGTGTCCCACCGCTTGATGGCAATCGTGATTTATGAGTAATTAGATTTCGGTGGTGAAAGCGACTCGATTGAGCCTTTTTGGGTCTAAAATTTCAATCTCTCAAGTCATTCCACCGCAGAGAGTTCCGCGTTTTCATTCTCAGGATAACCTGTTCATCATCTGCGATCAGCTCATACATCCTCCCCCGCCCTCCAGTGCGGCCCCATTTTCACACATTCATGCTCAAACGCAATTAATTTCGGCTGCTGCCGGGTTTCGTCCGTTCGTCCGTCAGTCCGTCGTCAAATCCTCGACCAGTGGCGGTCATGCTCCCGGCACCGTTACTTCGCCGTTGTTGGTTGCTTCTTGCTCAGACACCATCGTCGCGTTCTTCTCGCACTCTCGTGGAAGATGAGTTCGAACAACCACCTTGCTTGGTAGGGTTAACGCTCATGTAGTGCTGTTTTCTAGTGTACTGCAACTAGAGGAGCATTTACCCTACAGCCTACGTGGTGCCATGCCTAAGGTGGTGATTCGTGCACGTAGGCACTTTTTGAACGGACGCCTCCTCCTCCTCCTCCTCTGTGCAGGGCATTTCTCGCGGGCTACCGTTTTAAAGTTGGTTTCATCGGAGTCGGAGTAGGGGGCGCTTGCAGTACTCTTTTAAGTTTTTCCCATAAAACTATTTCCCGTGCCGGGCAGCAGCCTTCCAGCGATTGCTTCGAGAAAAAGAACATAACCGGCTAGATGTGATGTGATTTGGCAGTGTTGCCAAAGCTAGTGGTTTTGTTCAGAAATGCCGTTCTGGGGTTGATTTTCCTTGCCGCTTCAAGTTTTTTTCTGAAACAAATCTAAAGAATAACTAAGATTTCTTCGTCAACGTGAGTTCAAAGGGAAGAAGAAGTCTAAAGAACTTTCTAAATGTTACTAAAGTGACTCAAGAACCCTCTCCTTTCTGGAAGGAGGGGCTCGCATACAAATAAAACACAAATTTCGGTATGATTAGAGAACCAATCAAGCAAATGGAACCAAATTTGGCAAGTGGAGTTTTTTGAAGGCAAGTAATCACATTGAACAGACGTTCATCTTCGATCTGCTGCTTGCAGGGTTGTTACGGCAGCGCGGATTTCGCGAATTTCGCGGATTTCGTGATTTTCGCGGATTTGGCGCGGATTTGTTCATAAAATTCGTTCTGGCGCGGATTTGGCGCGGATTCGTTCAACACCATATTGATATACCCACACAGAAACAAAAGCGTTCACGAAAATGAAAATGACCGTGAACTAGTTCACGTTTTCAGGATTTTTACCTAAAACGTGATTTTGTTCATGATTACGTGATTCAGTTCACGGTGTATTTTTGCTTGTTCTCGAATTCATGACTGCAGTTCACGGATCCGGGCACGGATTTTTTCCGTGCAGAATGAGTTAAATGAATTAACAAAATGAGTAAACCAAAGCGTGTTTATTTTCAGTGTCAGGGTAATGTAAAAAGCAGGCTGTCAAAATTGCAGCCTTTAAGTGCTGTGTTGCCAACACAAAAAAATGCACTGCGTGCTTGTAGAGGCTGCTATCAAACAGTTTGGATATGTTGTTTCTGATTTGGCAAAGTATCTGTACTATTACTTTGTCGTTCCGTCGAAGTGGGAAGAATTCAAAAAGCTGCATCACCAAGCCTAAACGTTTCCAAAAGCATGTTGAAACCCGGTGGGCAACTCTCGGACCAGCTGCAGAAGTGGTTCTTTCAAACTATAACCACTTAGTTTCTTTGAAAAAGAAATTGCAAGGGCTGCCAAACGGAGCTTTTATGAAGAAGAAATTTTGAAGATTTTACTGCTGCCAGATATCAAAGAGCAGGGGCCGTATTTTGGATCTCGAAACGAACGACTTTTTGTACGAACGCTTGTGAGAAAAGTTCTTCGTTTCGAGTTCAAAATGTGGCCCCAGTTCTTTTTGTGATTGAATCAGCGGGAGAAACGGAAAAGTTGCTTAAGTATCTCGAAACGAATGAGTTTATTCTTTTCGATATTTATGATAGGATTCTCGCATTTTTTGGTTACTATGATGTCAAGAGTTTACGATCTAAAACAGATAACGGAAGCCATCAACAACAAAATGCTAATGGAAGAACATTTTCTTAAGGATACGGATGTAATTATTTACAAATCCATTCTTGACGCTGCAGGAAATCAACTTAAAACATCTCATTTCAATAAGCATTTTAAAGACCACACTAAGGCTTTCGTCTCGTATTTGTTTTCCAAAGATGTTCCGAATGAATTTATTAGACTAGTCAGCAACTTCAAGGTTGGAAGGATCATAAATAAGGATTCCATCAAAGAGATCGTCCACTTAGTCGATTTTAGTGATTTTAAATTAGACAAATCTAAAATTCATGAAGAACTAGTACTTGCAAGTGTCAAGTTGTCAACTAAAACGGTTGAATCAGAAACAGATTTGGATAGTTTCTCTGAAATGAGAACATTGCTCAACTTTGTAACTTGCGTATCTCATTCTAATGCAGAGGTCGAAAGAAAATTTTCACTATCTAAGCATGTGTTACCGGAAAACCGAACTAGGCTCAGTGAACAGCAGTTCAATAATCGTAAAAATATTTGATGGGCATGCATTTTTTTGAGAATGATAGGACTTCAAAGGACTTGATTTTGAAGGCGAAATTTGCGAGGCAATCTTACGAATCCAAACAGAAACAAAAGAAAGATTTTGAATTAGTGGAGGCACAAAAAAATAAGAAAAAAGCAAAGAAGGAAGCAAGGCACCAGATCAAAAAGCAAGAAGAAGTTGTACGAATGAAAAGGAAGGCTAAAGAAGATATTTTTAATTTGATGGAAAAAGAAATCAAAGCTATGACATCCAATAATCCAGAAAGATCATTCCTGAAAGTTCTTTTGAAACAAAAAGATAACATCCAGCAGGAGGAACAATCAGAAAGGGAAAAATTAGCTCATATGGAAGCTATTGAGAACAATTAAATGTTATGACGTATATGTTAAATAAATACGTACCTATCTTGATACACCATTGACAAAATATGGATCATTCTCTTTGACATACTTTACATATCGGTTGTGTTCGAGTGCTTTCATCACTCACTTAAACGTCCTCTGCTCCTTAAGGGTGGACTTGGCCAGCGCGGATCACATCTTGGGTCATTGGTTGTTTTTGTCTGGACATTTTTATTAAGTTGGTTATCGGTCAATTTATTTGACTTAGCTCACCGTGACTTATGTTTCCCTCTTTACAGGTTTTATTTCACACTGAAGTTTTCAATTATATTCCTGTTTTGAACAATGCATCTAATTGGCTCAAAAACGCAGACAATCTTATTGTGAGGAACGGTTTTAGCTCCACCGAGACCCTATTCCCAGCGCTGGGTTTTTCTGAAGGAAATTAATCAAAAACTACTTTTATTATTTGTAGCATACTGCCAAAAATGAGTGATGCATGTTATTGTTTACCCCTTGTTTGAAATAGGTTCGCCTACTGATGAAGCCGTTCCCCATCCTATATATTTGATGCTTGATAAGTTATAGAACATTCGTGTGTGGATTGGATTTGAAGGCGCGGATTTGATTTCGAACTCGCGCGGATTTGGCGCGGATTTATTTTGAACTCGCGCGGATTTGGCGCGGATTTATTTTCAGACTTCTCGTAACAACCCTGTGCTTGTGTAAAACTTTAAACTGACATTTCAAATGTATGTCGTTATGCTCCTGGTAGGCGGCGCTGCAGTTGTGCGATAACTGTCATGTCAACGTTTATCAATAAAAAGCCTAGCACATAACCTGAAAAGTTTTGTTTGTTTTTCTCTGCACTTGCTTTTTATACCGGCTGCCTGTATTAACTTTTACACATGTTTTTCAAGAAAAGGTATATGGACGTCAACGTCTGTTCTCTGCGAAGTAATGTTTTTATTGTGGTTTGAGACCCCTCCTCTCTCTGGAAGGGGGCCAATACTAATGAAACACAAATGACAACATGAGAATTATCCAGGTTACTAAAACACAAAACGTTTATTTCTCGGGTAAGAAGGTAGAAGTTTGAACCCCTGCACACTACCCAGGTAACCAATAAGCATTAGCATATGAACTAAATCAATCCTAAATATTTATTTCAGATGCTACAAGCATTATATTAGCATTATATCAGCATCTTGAAAGCTATTGGTTGTAAAGCAGGATTTCAAATTCTATTTAAATGCTTGTAGCCTGTAATAAGCATTTCGAATGCAAAATAGCATTAATGAAGCATTATCATAGCATTGCAGTAAAGCAGCCGTATATTGGACCAAAAGTGGCATTTATGTTGCATTTACAGCGACTTAAATTGCTTGATAGGCTGCCGTAAAGACGCCCTGGAACTGCTTATTTTACCTAGGTAGAACCAATCTGAAAAAAGACAGTCAAAAGTGTTTTCATACTTTTCCTGATATTTTAGCGTTTTGGTGTCTAAGGAAAAATTACTAGAAATATTATTTTACATGTCTTGAAATAATTAACAAACGTTTTACTTAAGTGATACTTTACTTAAAGAAACTAACTTTGTGTGGGTACAGGATAGAAGGTTAGTATCTTTAGCAAAGTTTTAGAACTATATATTTAACGGAACTTTGCTCAAAATACTTAGTACCTTTATCGAAGGTATTTTGATATATAATTGATTTAGTATATAGACTTACCTAAAACGTGTTTTTTTTTACTTTTTTTTGTGGCTCAAACCTCATCAGATAGATTTTGAATGTTCAAGAAAGTGCTGTTAACTGTCTAAATGGCTTTATTTAAGTTGTAAAGCGGTGTTAGGTTAAAAAAAAAATAAGTTTTTTCAACAACAATAACTCAGACACCGGCAAAGATTTGCAAGCAAATTTTGCACAGTTTGGTCAACCATCATTTAAAGAGTGCGTCTACCAATTTATTTTTCTATCAATATTTTTTAAATCCCCGACATAATTGACCTTGGATCCTTTTGCGTAAGAGCTAGCACATTTCAAGTAGCTCAGTCATTTGTTTACAATCTGCAGTTGAGTTTGAGTTTGCAGTTGTTTCAGATTGTGTGATTTGAAAATGCTCCGGAAACACTTGTTCTAAGTGTGGTTGCACAAATATGGTAGTTCAGGTTCCGTCAAAATGCCACATGTCCGTAATTTCGTTATGAAAAAATCAAACTGTTTGTCGTAGGACGAAAGCAAGCGTATAAACAGAGATGTGTCCAGGTTGGGTTCTGAATTTGTATGAAAACAATCGTTGGAATAAGCCAGGAAGAACGCAGAAAAGTTTTGACACAAGCAACAAGAGTTGGTTGAATTGTAGTGCATTTACCTGTGGTAATGTGAAATTCGGAAGGAGCCGTTCAAAGGAGCCACAAGAATGCCGAAACAAAGATCTAAAACGCTTTAGGGAAAATCGGGCACGAAAATGTTCAAGGTAAGTTAACAGCAATTGAACATTATCACAAACATTCCATAATTACTGAAATATTTTCATTTCTCAACAGGACTGCTACCAATGATGACCTTTTCACACGATTGCTAATGACATCCGACTCGTTGATAAGGAGTCGAAGACAATCAACTGTCAAGAAATCTATCCAACTATTACCAGCTGCAAAGAAACTTTGCCAAAGTTCCCAAGAATAAGCTTCTGATACTGATTCAGACACAGAAGTTAAGGCAGAAGGTATTCAATAAGGCATTATTATAAACTAACAAGATTTATTGCTTTTATTATAGCAATAAATCAATCTAACGTAGCCAAAACTTATTAAAGAAATGAAAATACATTAATTTTAACAAATTTGTTCGAAACAAAGCACTAAAAAACTACGGGCTCGCAATAAGTTTTGATTCCTGTGCAGAGAAAAATCAAATACATTAATTACAGCTTTGAGTACCTGAATAATACCGTACTTATTTTTAAGTACATTAATTACTGGCGAAATTGTGTAGTTAAAATTTATTAACTACACCTGCAATACCACTAATTACAGAAATTTATATACGTTCAAAGCAGCTAAATAAATCTGATAACTTTCATAACAACTTGAAAATCCATTACCTACGAGATCAATCAAACTAAGTACTGCACACTCATATGAATTAACAAACTTCAGAAATATCCTACTGGAATCTTGACAACAGATCGTTCTGTAATCCGTTTTTACAGATGCTGGTAGAATTTCTCAAATATTACGAAATATATGTGTATTTGTAAAAGTTTATCGAAATTTAAAAGATAGGTACACCCGAAAAGACGAATTGAAAACTTTATGTACCCGATGTTACCCGTGGCAGATTTTTCGTACAATTCGAACCTTCATAAAACCTATTGGCTGCCATGAAACTCAGCATACACCCAAATGGCCACAGCTGTCAAACTTCTTGGTTTTTGTGGTTCTGATGAATTTCACACCAACACGCCTGTTCTTACAGCAAATTTTTTCATTAGAAGAAAAATTAGTATTTTCCATTTAATTCCAACTACCTTTGCTTATCTTCGACAGATACGCGTATTTCGTCTACAATGTGTAGACTTCATATTGTCTCGTACTAATAAGTCGAGTTATTAGTACGAGACACTGAAGAAATCTACACGTACGAACATACGCGTATCTGTCGAGATAAACAAGGTAGTTGGAATTAAATGGAAAATACTAATTTTTCTTCTAATTTCTAGTTACAGGTATTCCACTAAACAGCTCAAACCCTTTAGTATTCAAATTTTTCATGTCCAATTTTTATCGTGTATCGCGCCAACTCGTCTTATATTTTGGTCCTTAAAGCTCACAGAAGCCAATTAAATTTAATTATAATGAATCCTAGAAGGTTTGAGCTGCTTAGTGGAATACCTATAACTAGAAATTAGAAGAAAAATTAGTATTTTCCATTTAATTCCAACTACCTCTGCTTTTCTTGACAGATACGCGTATTTCGTCTACAATGTGCAGACTTCTTCAGTGTCTCGTACTAATAACTTGACTTGGCTAAGTCGAGTTATTAGTACGAGACACTGCACTATGGTCCAGATTACGAATTTACGAGGAAACATGCTCCCAGCGCCTAAACTTGAAACTTTACAGCAAAGTGATGTTCTACAACATGGTTTGTATTACTAAGACCCATATTGTGATGTTAATTAAAATTAGGGTGGTCCCCATTTTCACGGAATTACAAAACCTAACTTTTTTATTTGCAGAAATAGACGTTTACACTCTTTGGCAAAGTTGTAGCGCAGAATTTTTTTAAGGTTAAAAATTGACCGATTTAATGCAACTTTTCCCTCGTCAACTTAGGGTGTACCATAAAAAATGTTTTTTTTTCCTAGCTTTTTTATTTCAATTTCCATCGTAAAATTTTGTTCCGACGAGTTGTAGAACTATTAAAGGCGTGTATTTTGATTTATTAATTTTGCCGCTAGCTTTAACCAATCAATAGTTATTGAAGTTTTTCTTATAAAACCATCCCAGATTCAAATGTAATTTTCTCAAGATACAGAAATAACATATCTCTAGTTTTCACATATGTTGAACAATATAAATTTTCCTTTGAAATGACGTCTTTAATTTTTTTTTGTGTTTGCCCTAATCATAGAAATCAACATTTGAAAAGGGCGTATTTTTTGTAGAAAAACTTCAATAACTATTGATTGGTTGAAACTAGCGGCAAAGTTTGTATTCCAAAGTACGCGTCTTTAAAAGTTATAAAACTCGTCCCAACACAACTTTACGGCGGGAATTGAAATAAAAAAGTTAGGGCAAAAAAACCATTTTTTTCTGGTACACCCTAAGTTGATGAGGGAAAATTGCTCTAAATCGGTCAATTTTCAAGCTACAAAAAAATTATATATGAAAATTCCATGAAATTTTCTGCGCTACAACTTTGCCTAAGAGTGTAAACGTCTATTTCTGCAAATAAAAAAGTTAGTTTATGTAATTCCGTGAAAATGGGGACCACCCTAATTTTAATTAACATCACAAAATGGGTCTTAGTAATACAAACCATGTTGTAGAACATCACTTTGCTGTAAAGTTTCAAGTTTAGGCGCTGGGAGCATGTTTCCTCGTAAATTCGTAATCTGGACCATAGTGCACTGAAGAAGTCTGCACATTGTAGACGAAATACGCGTATCTGTCAAGATAAGATAAGCTAGTTAGAATTAAATGGAAAATACTAATTTTTCTTCTAATTTCTAGTTAATTTTAATGACAATTTGGATTTTTTAAGGATCTTTGAATGTTCGGAAACTCAAGGCTGCATTTTGGAAGGGGCTTATTTTTATGTTATTTATTTTTTAAACTTAAGTTATAATACAATTGAATCGGGTGGTTGATCCTGATTTTTACTAAACTGTTTTTTACTAAATATTACAAGAGGGTCAATAAATTGGAAAACAAAAGCTTTATCATAATATCTGAAGTATTGACCCATGACTCAATAGCAGTTCAGTTGTTTATATCAAAATTGCTAGATTTCATTAAACAAAATTAAATATATTGCTCAAAAACTATTTTCATGTCAGATGGAGCAGCGGCCAATAATAGGTGTTAACCAGCATAATAGGTGTTAACCTATGACAATTGTTGTCCAATTTTAATTCTTTTGGTACCTTTAGATTCAAGAACTCACCCGCTTCATGGCTATTATCGGCAATGTCCGTTTGGATTTATCTGGTTCCCAGAAATGCGGGTTTTCGAGGCTGTGGTCCGGTACGGAGTCACTATTCGGGAAATTCAATGGCATTTCCCGGATCTTTGGAATGATTTCTACAAGCTATTTCTACTCCATTGTGGGTCATACGACGACTTGTTCCTGGAACGGCCATTCTGTAACAGGTTCCCGTTGGGTCTAGAATGGCCATGAATAAATTAAGAAGTAATCCTTGGCTATATGAGTATCGAAATTCGAGAAATTTCTCCAGGAGGATATATCTTAAAGTTTTGTGGCCATCTGATGATTTTTTCCCGAACCTGTTATTCCAAAACAGGTTCCCGTGGGGCCTCAAGTAGCCAGAAACAAACTTAGAACTTAGGAAACCCTTGCAAAATTGGTTTCAAAATTCATTAAATTTCCCTAGGAGCCTATTTTTTAACGTTTTGTGGCTATCTGATGATTTGTCCTTAGACCGGTCATTCCTGAACAGATTTCTGTGGGGTCTCGAGTGGCTATTAACATATTTGGAAAGAAACCCTAGCAATGTGGGTTTCAGAATTCATAAAAGTTCTCCAGAAGGTTTTTTTTTTTCAAACTTTTTGGTTGCTCATTTGTCCTCGGAATGGTTATCCCAGAACATGTTCCCGCCGGTTTTTGAGTGGCGTGAACAAAACTAGCCACAAAACGTTAAGAAATATCCTACTAAAGAAATTTAATGAATTTTGAAATCCATATTACCAGGGTTTCCTTTTGAAAATATTGATGGCCAATCGAGGCCCGCGGAAACCTGACAGGTTCGAGAACATATCATTAGATGGCCACTTAATGTTAAAAATGTCCTGCTGCTGAATTTTGATGCCCGTTTGGAAAAGCCCCTGGAAAAGCTGAAAAGCAAAGTATATCAGTCCTTTCAACAAAAATAAAATTTAAATGAAA